>JABUQX010126635.1:0-2500 GCA_015478945.1 Trachelipus rathkii | reverse complement strand
ATAACTCCCTTCCTTCCCAAAACAACAATCAGGCAGTCTTGCTAAACACTACGCTAACATCTCCCGTAAACCAACACACCCCGATAATAGGAAAACAAAAAAACAGCTCAGAAAACTCAAATTAGACCTCAATCTCCAACCCCCATTCACAACAATCATGATAACAGAAACCATTAAAACCCTCAAAAATTCAACAGCAACAGGCCTAGACTCCAAATCCAATCACATAAAACACCTCGGAGAAAAAGCAATCCTCCTAATCACAGACACCATCAACAAATCTTGGCAACTCAACTACATCCCCCAATCAGGAAAACAAGCATACCCAAATCCAAAACTAAACTCAAACCAAAAAAAGACCCCATTCCCCCCCTCCATATCGCTCCCCAATTCTCTCTGCTCTGCTCCCATCAATAAATGCTAGAGAAAATTAATATTAAATAAAATTTCCCAATTCATCCTCCTCCCAGACTTCAAACACGGATTCAAAAGCAATCATTCCACAACCACAGCCCTCACCTCCCTCACACAACACACCATACGGCTTCAACCAATTCACCTTCCGACAGATCATACTCACAGCAATAGACATTAAATAAAGCATTTCGACAACCGTCCCCACACACAACATCAACTTATCAAAAAATCCTACATTCCCCCTAGAAAATAATGACAAAAAAATGGTTTTCCAATTTCCTCACCAACCGTTTTGCAAAAGTCTTTATACAAAAATAACCTCTCCCATTCTTTCCAAATGACCAAAACGGGAGTCCACTGGGAGCCATTCTCTTTGCATTTTTACTTCAACTTTTTCACTGTCACCGCTGGCAGCTTCAGCCCACCAATTCACCAAACGTATTACTTATGCAAACGACATCAGTCTTATTTTCCAACACCCAGACATAAACATAGCCACACAACATATCCAAGAACATATCTGCATTTATTAGAAAATTGGTTAACCTCCAACAGAATGACTGCATCCCCCCTTAAGTCCTCCATAACCCTTCTAAGCACTGACCAGATACATGTCAGTCACGCTCCCCACTCATTGCGCATAACTTCACCCGAACAAAACAGACGTCCGTTTCATAAAAGGCATAGAGAGAGAGCCCACATATGGTAGTAAGGACTACCCTACGCCGAACAGTCATATGGACGTTTGCAGGCCTAGCACCGCTCCAATGACAGGAGCACTATAGTTCGAGTTCCCTGGGCACAACGCAACTAGAAAGAATAATTACGACCCTCTCGAAGGCTCGCTTACCCAACTATCAGACTTCATGCAGAATAGAACTGACCACAGAGCATGTAGGGCTTTACCACTACCTAGTAAGATCAACTTCGTTAGAAACCGAAAAGATCCTTATAAATCTGCAGGTGGCGCTTACCAGCATGGCTTGCCCGGCATCTCTATTAATATTCGAACAAAGAATAATTGCAAATCTCTTCAAAAACACAGCTCTCAGAGATTATTCACAGGATTACGACTAACATCAACCAGCCCGCAGATCCCAGAAGACACTTTAGCAGTGACGAAGAAGCCTTTGTTAGACTCTCTCCACATGGCACCAGCCCATCCTTAGACGAGGGTAGGGGAACTACATCGTATCGTACGAAAGACCCAGTCATGATCCAACGCCCCAGGCCCTTGTTATACCAAGAGTTTCTGCGTGCGCGAAATGAGAAAACCTCACCTCGGACAAAGTGAAGTATAGTTGCCCCCCTTCTTCACCAGCTCCAAATCTATTAACAACACTAACAAAATAGATTTTTCCCGCCCCATCCCAATGCTGCTCGATTGGATAGTTTAGTAACGCATGTAGTAGGCATACCATTCTAACCAGCACATCCTTCAAACCGCCCAAATAACAATTTATTAAACACCCCCTTCCCCAAAACTTTCCCCAAGAGAAGAAACGCTGTCCAGAAGAGGCCAAATTTACCTCGCGGAGCAGACAAGGCACCACCCAAAACTCATGGCAATATATGTGGGTAGTGAGTGTATGTAGAGGTGTCAAATCTAGACAATGTCAACTCCCACTTGCACCAGATGTTATAATTCTCAAGATACAATAGAGGCTCCTCCTTCTCGGGTGCTCCCGCTCTCGCACGCCCCCCGCGCCGACTTTCTCATACTCTTCTCTCCTCGCGCCTGTGGAACCGCCCAGAGGTGGCAGCCGGCTTCCTGGAAGCAGTGTGGCTCGCTTGGGGGCGGGAAGTGTGCCGCTGGCCAATTAAGGTGGGCCAAGGGCAGGAATGTCATATGTGTGGTATGGGGATGGTGGTGAGGGCGCAATGTATAAACTGGTATTATATATATATATACTATATTATCATATATATATATATATATATATATATATATATATATATAATAATATATATTATAATATATATATATACTATATATATTTAACAAAAGAATGATCGCAGCACGACATAAGACAAACTTTCTTCGCATAGTTTCAAAGGGCGGACAGGGATAGCAAACTGGCCC
>JABUQX010126634.1:10000-19201 GCA_015478945.1 Trachelipus rathkii | reverse complement strand
GGCCATGGCCCCCGAAATTTTTTTGACACTAAAAATTTTTAAGTATCATATCCGTTAATAATATAAAGTGAAGAGGTTAAATTAAATTAAACGATAAAATTAAAATTAAAAATTAAATTAATTAAAAATTAAATAATTAAAATTAAATTAAATTAAAGGATATTGGCGAGTTTCAGAGATACGGCATTTAGCAATAAGGGAAAAGTGGAAATATTGAAATATCTCTGGAAACCAGATTCAAAACATATATTTTATGCTCAGGAAGGCAAAGGTCGGGAAAGATATTTTCATTAAGTGGCTAGCTTACTCTGATAAAAACGTTGGGGTTTATTGCTCAAATTGCTTATTGTTTTTGGAAACTAAAGAAGAAGGTAAAGGAAAACAACAGGAATTGGGTGTTTTTGTCTCGAGACCGTATTCAAGCTTAAAGAAAGCCATTGAATCTTTCAAAAAACACGAGGCAACTAAATATCACAAAGAATCGGTGAAAGAGAGGTTTGCTGATGAAAAACAGATTCAAGGAAAAATCGAGAGCAGCCAGATTGACAGCCAGAAGAAAAAGGGGGCCGAAGACAGTAGAAAGCGGCTAATTCCAATTGTTGAAACAATTCGATTCTGTGGTGCAAAATATATCGTTAGGTGGACATCATGACTCAGGTCGAATCGAACTCTCTTGGCCTATGGGAAACGATGGGACTTTTCGGGATCTTTTATGATATCGTGCTAAATGTTCTTTCAGAACATTTAAAAACTAGTGGTAGAAATGCCATGTATACCAGTTCCACAGTCCAAAATGCTCTAATTCAGTCATTTGCGCATCTCATTCAACGTAAAATTGAGCAAAACATAAATAAAAGTAAATTTTTTACTGTCCTAGCCGATGAGATGACCGCGATCGATGTCCCAGAAAGAACAATTTTCGTTGTGTGCGCATTACGTTGATATTGATACTCTCACCGTCAAAGAAGATTTTTTGGTGTTTCGTCTCAGCAAATTATTTGACGGGAATAAGTCTTGCAAAATTAATTGAAGAAAAGTAACTGAACTTGGTTTGAATACAAATAATCTAAGAGGACAAGGGTGTGACGGTGCAGCAGCAATGAGTGGTGATTTCAGCAGTGTTCAGAAAGTAATAAAAAATGCTCAATGTTATTTTTATACTCACTGCTTTTTGCATTGCTTAAATTTATGCCCTACAGGCGCTTCTAAAGTTCAGAATATTCGAAATGCAATTGGAATAATATCAGAATGTTGTACATTTTTATTGTAAGTGCTGAGGACAAAGTTATTTTAGAAAAATAGAAGAACTTTATCTCTAAGAGTAGCAAAAGAGATTAAAAAAAGTTGGCGAAACTGCTGGTGCCAACTGCAGGAATCGGTTTTATTATTTAAAGAGATGGTAAACAAGCTCAATAATAGCAGCTTTAGAACAAACAAAATGTGAAGTTGGAGATCAATGAAAAGCCACTCTAGTTTAAACAATGTTTATAGAGCATCTTTTCTGGTTTCCTTTTTGTTTTAAACTATTAAGTTTAACATACAATCTTTCAAAACGATTGGAGACACACGTTATTGATTTGGTGAGTGCATATAGTGAAGTGTCCTTAAGTTAAAACTAAACTTGAAGCCATCAGAGAAAATGCAACATTAGAATTTCAGTAGATTTTTGAAGAATGTATAAGCGCATCTGTCTGAGCTGGGTATTTAAATTGCTGTACCAAGAATTAACAAATTCCAAAATACAGACCCAACATTCCTACTATCGACCCACATACTTATTATTATCGCACATCCATTTTTATACCATTTTGATGATTTAATATCAGCATTAGGAGAGAGGTTTTAAATCTCAAAGAAATTATATCTTCCTTTGCAATTTGTCATACCAAACAGGAGTAATGTGCCATATGAGAAGATAAAGATGTAACATTTTACAAAAAAGATCTCGAAAGCCCAATTGAGGATTTAGTAAAAGCTGAATGGGATTTATGGAAGTTGAAATTACATCACGGCACAGATCGTCCAAAAACAGCAATGGACGAACTAGTTTCTTGTTCGCAGTCACAATTTACAAATATTTACATCTTGCTGCAAATACTGGCAATTTTACCCGTGTATACTGCTCAGTAGAAAAAACTTTTCAACATTAAGACTCCTGAAAACCTACTGAGAAATACTATTGGAGATGAAAGACTTTCTGGACTTGCCCTCCTACATCGAAATATTGACATAAAAACTGAAGATGTTATCCTCGGACTTTGCTCTCACTCTATGCCCGGCGATTAAAGTTAACAATTTAGGTAAAATGATTTTAGTAATTTATATAAATTACTCCCATTTTTTCTTATAAATTTAATATTTGGTCCTTCCACTTTATATATATATATATATATATATATATATATATATATATATATACAGTATATTAAATATATATAAATGAGAGTTTATATATATATATATATATATATATATATATATATATATATATATATATATATATATATATATATAAAAAAAATAATTTTTTATATATAAATAAAAAAAAAAAAGTGATACACCACTGTATAAATATATATATATATATATATATATATATATATATATATATATATATATATATATATATATATATATATATATATATATATATATATATATATATATATATATATATATATATATATATATATATATATAGGTCAGCATCCCGAAAAGTTCAGGCATGTAACTAGAAAACTATAACAGCTACACAAAAATAAATATCATTTTATTAATCAGGAGACATTTTTACCCCTGAAATTAAAAAAAAAAAAAATAACGCTTTTTAAAAAATTAAAATTGTTAAAAATGTTGAAAAAATTACAGTTTTTTGAGAATTCGAAGATGTTCCCGTACTCCGAGTGAGCACGCAAAGGTGCCAAATGTTGAATTTTTTTTTAAAACTAGAGAATACCCACGGGTAAACAAGAACGATGGATAGAGTCGGGGTTTCTCGGCCTACCGGGGGACGACGTCCCTCTGTCCCTCCGTCGGCTCGAACCCCCTAAAAAGGATATAAAAAGAAAAAATAACATTTTCTCCAAAGCGTAAAAAAATGGTATTTGGCAACTTTTGCTCTCGAGACTAATGCAGGTTTCAAGGTCAATCAGAGCGTACACTATTTCAGGTCTAAGATTTTACTAATATTTAAGGTGTTATTAATAAATATTAGAATAAAATAATTTTTTTTTGTTTCATCGATGAAATTACTTGCTGAAATCAAAAATGTTATTTATTTTCCTGTAGATGTTATAGTTTTCTAGTTACCTGCTTAGTTCAAGTACAAGTACTTTGTACTTGGACTTGTACTAAGTACATTTTTTGAGTAGTACTTGTACTTGTACTTGTACTTGTAGTTTCTAAAACCAGTGTACTTGTACTTGTACTCTGTACTTGAGCCTTTTGTAATTTACCTCTTATAGCTTATAATTTGTAAGTAGTTTTTCTGCATTTTAACTTGCCAATATTTTTATTTATTTTTATCATTTTCACGTATTGATATTATTATTTCATATATGTATTCTAAAATAATTTTTACAAACTTTGACTGAGTATGTCATTATATATATAGTATATATAGCAGAGTATATATATATATATATATATATATATATATATATATATATATATATATATATATATATATATTATATATATAGTAATATATATATATATATATATATATATAGTATATGCGCATATATATATATATATATGTTATATATGTAAAGTATGTCATATATATATATATATATATATATATATATATATATCATCATCATCATCATCAGATCATCATCATCAATATTATCATCAATATCATCATCAATATCAATATCAATGATCAATATCAATATCAATATCAATTTAATATCAATATCAATATCAATATCAATATCAATATCAATATCAATATCATCATCATCATCAATATCATTCAATATCATCATCAATATCATCATCAATATCATCCATATCATCATCAATATCATCAATATCATCATACTATATCATCACATATCAATCATTATCAATATCAATATCAATATGATAATGATAATAATATTAATATTACTATGAACACTATTTATCATTTCACTGATATTTATCATTATTTGAATAATATTGTCAATATATTTTCAATACTTCTTTTGGTATTGGGTAAGGTCTTAACATAACATGTTAAATAGCGTGGTAGAAAATATAAGCTGAAAAGAAATGGCATGTCTTGTTACTTGTTATAACTGAACTAAAAACCAACCTAGAGCTTCACTAGATCCAGAACCTTGATTATCCGCCAATGGAGTTCCATAACTGTTGTGGCTGCAGACTGATCCCCATAAAATAATTATTCATTCCATTTAGCAACTGCCATGCAAACCAATATCACACTCCTCAAAAATATTTTTGCTGGACCTCAATCCACTTTTTTCTCGGTCTTTCAGCCAGTCGATTCAACACACTCACTCCTTCACTATACATCCGCCTAACTAACCGACTATCATCCATCCTTTCCACATGACCAAACCATCTCAACGTACTTTTTTATTTATCTTTTCCCACCATCCAATCCTGTAATACGTTCATTTCATTTATCAATTCTTCTCACACCTAACACCTATAGTACCTCTTATTCCAGACCATAGTCTCACTTTATATTACTAACGCAGAAACAACATACCCTCATACAAGACCCTAGCGCACTCAAGATCTAGTCTTTACATCTACCAAGGATTTAGACTGCACCAGCTACCTTCCTGCAATTACAACTTTCCTACTACATCCTCGGCATCATCCGTTTCCTTTTCGTCCAACATAAATATCTTAAATATTTGAACTCAATAACTTAATTCCAGCTGCTCACCATCTAGCACAACCCTCACACCGAGGACTGTCCTCACTTCACAACCATAACCTTACTCTTATCTACTGCTTACTTTCAAACCCTTCCTTTTACACACACTGCCATATCTTCTCTACCAATGTTCTCAAACTCTCTATTCACCGCACAAAACCATATTATGCTATATATATATATATATATATATATAGTTATATATATATGGTTATATATATATATATATATATATATATATATATATATATATATATATATATGTGTAAGGATGGTGATGGATTGATTTGGAAGTTGTATAACAAAGCGTTTATGGAGGGTATAGTTCCGAGGGATTGGAGGAGAGCAATATTAGTATCCTTATATAAGGGTAAGGGATAAAGTACTGTAAGTATTATAGGGTAATTAGTTTATTGAGTGTTGAGGAAGATATGCTGGTATTTTGGTCGAATGAGTGCATGACTGAAGGACTGATTTGGGGAAGAACAAGGTTCGTTTAGAAGTGGTAGAGGATGTGGGATCAAATCTGTACATTGAAACAAATGATTGAGATAATGTGATGGAGGAGAAGAATAAATTGTATTTAGGATTTATGGATTTGCTACAGGCGTATGATTATTGTGTAGCCTCTATGGCAGGTGTTATTGATATGGTGTTGGTGGTAAGCTTTCTGAATGGAATCAAAAGTATGTATTTAAGGCAATAGTGGAAGCGTGTGTAAGAATAAATAGAGTCGAGAGATTTATTTAATATTAATAGCGGAGAGAGACAGGGATGTGTGCTATGTCTCCTTGGTGATCCAATCTGTATATGGGATGAGGTTATGAAAGAATTAGAGGTAGGGTGACAAGGGATAATGTTAGAATGATGGAGAATGAAAGAGAGTGAAGGGTGCCCTACTTATATATGAGGATGATTTGGTTTTGCGTGGCGAATCTAAAGAGAGTTTGAGAGAATTGGAAGATTTGGTAGGGGTGTGTAAAAGGAGGGGTTTGAAAGTAAACGCAGATAAGAGTAAGGCTAAGTGCTGTGGGTGAGGACAGTCACTGGCAGCTGCTAGATGGTGAAAATGTTGAAATGGCGTCTAAATTTAAATATTTAGATATATGTTGAATGAAAAGGAGCGGATGATGCAGTGTACCAGGAAAGTTGTGAATGGCACTAAGGTGGTTGGTGCAATTAAACTGTTGGTGATGTAAAAGGGACTAAGTCTTGAGTGCGCTGGGTCTTACATGAGGGTATGTTGTTACCCGTGTTAATGTATAGTAGTGGGACTATGGTCTGGAATAAGAGGTATGTAGATCTAGTACAAATGTGTTCAGATGAAACTTAGTGGCGGCAAAAAGAAATGATGTCGAGGAATGAACGTATGAGTTGTTGCCTGGAGAATAAAATTGAGAATAAACAGTATGTTGAGATGGTTTGTCATATGGAAAGGATGATGATAGTCGGTCGGTTAAACGGATGTATAGTGGTGAGTGTTGGCAATCGACCGGATGGGGAGACCGAAGAAAAAAGTGGATCGAGTCAGAAAAGGAATGCCTGGAGAGGAGAGAAATGTGAGATTGGCAGAAGCGAGAAGAAAGGTGCATAACAGGAGGAATGGCGGGGGTTTTGTGAGGGGGTATGGTTCAACCCACCTAGGCCAAGTTCTGAACCCCACATTGACGAGATGTCATAGTGAGGTCCATCGCTGTCCCGTGAAGCCTAGGGTGGATTTTTTTTATGACTGCGACGAGTTCTCACTAATTCGGTATAAAGTTGGCGGTAGGGCTGGGCTTTCTTTTCTACTTTTGTCATATTCTACTACTTTTCTGCTTCCAGTGCATGCTGCCCGCCTTACCCCAAGTCTTTTTGAGAGAAGGTGGGTGGTGATGATATATATATATATATATATATATATATATATATATATATATATATTTATTTATTATATATATTAAACATAAGTCAAGCTATTCAAGATATTGTTAGATATATATATATATATATATATATATATATATGCAAGTTTTCATAAAGTACTTGTACTTGTAATTTGTACTCTGATAATGATAAAAATTTTGTACTTGTACCACTTGAACAAATCTCTCTAGAGTATTTTGTACATATATATATATATATTATTATTATATATATATATATATATATATACATATATATATATATTTATATATATATATATATATATATATATATATATAAATATATGATATATATATATATATATATATGTATATATATTATGAGGAGGTAGAGTAAGAGAGATACATATATATATATATATATATATATGTATATATATATATATATAATATATATGTAAGTTTCTATAAAGCAATTATACTTGTAATTTCTTGTACTTCTGATAATGATGGAATTTTGTAATTTGCAATTTTGTACTGAACGAAATTCCAGAGTACTTGTACTTGCACTTTGTACTTGAACACCATGTTATACCTTATACTTGAAACTTGCAATTTGAAAATTAATATTTAACCAACCCAAGCTAGTTAAGCATGTCTGAACTCTTCGGGATGCTGGCCATATATATATATATTATTAGTAGAGAAGAATATATATATAAAGTATATATATATATATATTAGTTATGATATATATATATATATATATATATATATTATATATATATATATATATATATATATGATATATATATATATGTTACATATATATAATATATATATATATATGTTATATATATGTTATATTATATATACAATTATTGGTATATATATATATATATATATATATATATATATATAAGTTATATATATATATATAGTATATATATATATATATATATATATGAAATATATATATATATTTATATATATATATATATATATATATATATTAAGATATGTATAATATTTGAGAACATGTGAAATGGCATTTATAAGAAGCAGTTTTGAAAAACAAACCATTTGATATTTTGGTTCGAAAAAAGAAATTTAGTGGAACGCAAAATGGAATCAGTAAAAAGGCATCATCTCTATGGGAAATGCCTTTACTTGAATACTCAAAATGTCATTCGAACAACATCAGGAGGAAGAACAATAAACCGAAGAAGAAAATTTTGAGTCAAGAGAAGTCTCTGCAATATGATATTGGCACAATTTTTCAGGACATAATATAGGCGCGTGATAATCATTGGAAATTCGACAGTAGTACAGTTAGTCAAAGGTTATCGCAAACATACACACATGTAAGCACCTAAACACGCATGTAAACGCACACACACACACACACACACACACACACATGACACACACACACACACACACACAATCACAAATCCACACACACACACACACACACACACATCACACACACACTTGAGGTTATATATGTATATATATATATATATATATATATATATATATATATATTAGTTATTATATATATATATATATATATATATATATAGATATATATATATATATATATATATATATATATAAATATATATATATACATATATATATATATATATATATATATGTTATTATATATATATTATATATATATATATACATATAGGTGAAACTAAAGAAGCTACCCGCATGATATCTCGAGAAAACTAAGATAGGCACAAGAAAACCGATAACATATATGGAATCAGCATAAATTTGTAAGGAGCAAAAAAAAAATCACTTTTTTTTTTATTTTTATATCTCCAAAAACTACTGATAGGTACAAGAAAAACGACAACATGATTTAGAATCAGCGTATGAAATATGTATTAAAAAGATTTTTTTAATTAAAAGAAGACCTGTGCAAACCGCAAAGATGCAAAGAGTTTGGGGTCCTCGGCTCCTGGGACGACGTAAGTAGGACTATTTCCCTCTCCGGGGTGCATCTTTGGTATTATGTCGCGGGGCCTCCGCCCCTTCCTACGGGGCATGGAAAACGTCCCTCTGTCCCACCGCCGGCTCGAGCCCCCTAAAAAATTTATACGCTGATTTCATATATGTTATTAGCCTTCTCCCACCTATCGCAGCCCCGGAAATATAAAAATAAAAATCAAAAGTAATATTGCGTGGGTTTGGATTATACATACCATACGCTGATTCCATATATGTTATATCAGTTTTCTTGTACCTATCTGTAGTTTTCAAGATATCATGCGGGTAACTTTTGTTTTTGGCCATATATATATATATATATATATATATATATATATATATTATATATGTTATATATATATATATATATATATATATATATATATATAGTTATGGTGTAGTATATATATATATATATATATATATATATATATA
>JABUQX010126633.1:0-50374 GCA_015478945.1 Trachelipus rathkii | reverse complement strand
TACAAGTATATATATATAGAGGTATACATTACAGATTTCGTATCTCTATAAAAGTCCGGTCGAACTTCTTCCATATCTTCATCTCTAGAAACACAGTCACCACGCCGCCAACTTTGCAGATTAGGGAATTCTCCCGATACCTGGAGTTTGGAGATATTAAACTCTCTAAAGCTAGCTGTAAACAAATCACATGAGAGATAGAACGGGTATGCTTCAGGCAGTATGGAGAAATCAGGAGGTCTGCACTAGGAAGCTACTGAGATATAACTGAAGGAATTTGCTGACGGGTACGAACCATGTCTCTCAGTATGCTAACTTTCAGAATAGCATTAATCCATGAACACTAGAAAAAAAAAGACACTAGAGAATTCCTGTTTCAGATTGCGTGAGAGTTGGGTGTAACATTTATCTACTTGTCAACCCAAAATATCTTACCGCAGTTGTAGCGGATTTAGTTATTAGAGGGTGAGTTAGGATTGAGTTTGAAGTGGTTTTAGGTAGATTTATATGAGTTACAAATAATTATATTATTATCGCCCTGTATGTGAAATAACAGAGTTCTCACATTTTTCGTGGATCCGCTTCTACCCTCCTTTTGGATAGGTATTGATTGAGTTAATGGCTTATAAGTGACTTATAACTGTGCAATACTTTCGTTACTGCCTGTATTATTGAGTAGTCAATCATTATAATCTCGTATGCAATAACGTGACATTTTTGGCGCTTATATTATTATATCGCTTAATCTCTGTTTTATGGAGGTATTTAACAACGGCAAGTGCTCACTAGTGAGGAGAATTGGAATCTTCTCGCTAACTTCATATCCTACCTACTGCGTAGCGCTTCATAATGACAGACAGTAATAGGCTGCCAATACCTCCCAATGAAATATTTAATTGTTATAAAGTTGATGAATATTGTAGTAAGGACTCATATATTAGATCACTCGTGTGGGTATACTCCTTCTTTTTCACAGTGTCACAATACATTTGTATAATGTGCTGAAACCCCTTGTACTTTTATTTTTATTTTTGATCAATAATTTTCTTTTTTTATTTTCTATTATTATTCGCTGTAGTTTTCAATACTTTCTATTTGTTATACAAAATCTCACCCACGTCTTGCGCTCATCATACTGAGTGAGTAAAATATGTTTTTTTGGGCTTTTATCGCTGCGCGGCCCGGGGGGATTGCCCCCGCGTGATTTGGAGATGTACCAGATCAAGACGTAGAAGATAGAACCTTAAATTCTTGTATTTCAAATTTATTTTCGATCGTCCGCTCAATATACTTTGTCTCTTTGCTAGTTCTCCATTATATGATTGCCTAATTTATATGAGTTCACCTTCGCTGGTACACCTCGTGTGGCGGAAAATCGGACTCGCGTGTGCCGCCTCTGGATGCAATAGTGAGTTTGCAATGTATTGGCGGAAGAGCCAAACCCGGAGCCTGGGAGCAATAACAAAAATTATTTGTGGAGTACGAAAGCCGTAAAGATTATAATATATTTTTTATTTGTTTAAATACTAAAATATTTTTCAGATTTTTATTGTTGTATAGTAATAAATATGATATATGTTTTATTAATAGATTCTAATAATGAGTCTCGGTAATAGAACGATAATTTTAAATCGAATGTAGAGGCTCAAGATTTTCACTAGCAGTAACTCAAGGGGTACCTCATAAAGATATAAAGCCATGAGTAGAGGCTCGGATTATAAATATAGATACTAAGGGTAAGGAGCCAATAATCCTGTATATAGTTACGGGCATATAAGTGAAACATGATAAGCCTCAGATAAGCCAACAGGTTAAGACTTCGTGTTATATAAGTCTGGAGTATTCCTCTAAGCAGAAGTCTCAAGCTAGAGGCATAAGAGTCCACAACCATAGAAGGACCGGTGAAGCCTGAAGCTACACGTAGGAATTAGGTATCCAGAGTCACAATCAATTAAATAAGATGAACCGAAGCCGGTATATAGAGTCACACATTCAAGTAATAGCAGGACATTCGGAGTCCGGAATCTCGTGAACCATGAGATTATGCGAGCAGTAGAGCCGCTACTAATTCCGGGATTAAAAGCTTACAGGCTCTCCTATCAACCCTACTACATAAAGATGATTTTATAATATTAAAGAAAAAGACACTAAGAATTGCATGGCATTTTCATATATTTTAATCGGTACTGTAGTGGAAATTATGTTAATATATATTATTTGATGGGTGACACCAAAAATAGATGATCAACCTGCTGCACTCACTAAGTAAAGTTTCCAATCAGTGTAGCAATGTTACGTATTCATAAGAAAATCTAGATCATTTATCGGAAAATCATTAATTTAGGCAATTTCTCTCCGCCATACCATAAAATAATTAGCATAGGTTAAATCTTTGATAATAATTCTTACTCTGAATAATTTGGGTGTTCATAATATAGTCTAGCTAATGTTATCCAGTAAACAGTAAAATTACTAATATGACACACACAACATTACATTAATACATACATATTCATATTACATTAACATATACATACATATGATATATACATATCATTAACAATACATTAACCTAAGTAATATAACATACATTAATCTTACATATATATATATATACATTAATAACATACATATATATATCATACATACTATATTACATACAAAAGAATACATATATAATTATATACTAAAATTACATAAAATCGATTCGAAATTATATATCACTTTCTTTTAGCTCTTCGTCGGGTATTATTAATGGTTTAATTTCTATATGTAGAAATATATTATAACATGTGATTATTATTATTTCAAATTTCAATATTATCAGTTATTAATTTCATTCCATTGTCATAATTATATATTTACTTAATCAATGAATAATATTATTTTATTGACTCTTAATAATAAGTTTAATAAATCATTTCAATATACCATTTAATTTTTAAATTTTCGCTATCTATTGTTACATTATGTGAAATTAATATGTTTGTATTATCTATGATACTTAACGGTAAGATTGGAGACGAATAACATAATATTCTCCTACGCGAATCAGCTATTTGATGAGGACGATAGATTAATAATATAAACATTGCCTTCATTATAGTAACTTTGCGTTTCCGAACATTATTGTTGAGTTCATTTATCTATGGATATATATAGGAGCAGATTTAGAACCTCAAACTAAAGGAATATAAATAATTAAGACCAGATTTTATTCTTGATGTTCTAATGTATTAAGTATATTAGTCATTATAACTAATTAGTTTTAAACATAACTTAAATAATAAATTTATTTTTAATCTGTTAGTAAAATAATTTAATGTTTATTAGCCTTAAAAATGTGTTAATTTATATTATACTTGCAAATTATTATTATATTTTTAATTATAAATTATTTTCTATTTCTATACCAGTAATATCACCGTCCGAAAAACAACAGCAACCTGTGTTAAAATAGGTTGGTTTTATTTGAGAATATTCTATGGTTAATTTATCAAATTAGTGTATATTAAATTAAAATATTTTTACTATTTATAGTTTTGCAAAATACTTAAAATCTTATTAAAGTTAGTTTTGACTTTTCCTTATTTTTATATTGGTATTTCATCCTCGAGTACCCAGCGTAACATATAGTTTCCTAGTTGTCTACAGATATAGTACTGGCCGAGCACTTAAGTATTCTGGCCACCGCACCGCACCGCAACGCACTTTGCACTCAGCATATCTCACGCTAACTTAGTACTAACGCACCTGTAGTGTATCGAGCTACAACTACCTAACTCTAAATAATTCAACATAAGTTTTGCTTTCTGCTATAACGTAGTAGGAATAAAAATATTTTGCGAGCCAGTTTCCATCACTGTTCTTAATGGTTTTTAACCTGTATATATATAATACGATAAGTCAGGGCAAACTTTAACTTTTACGTGAGTATAATAAAAAGAAAGACCAAATGATGATTATTTTTCGATCAGCGCAATAATAAATCAATATAGGTAATATCGTATTGCAATATTGCAAGTGAAAATAAAAAAACATAAATATACTATGGATATATGGTTTTCCATGAATATATATATATATTATATATATATTTACTTATTATATTAATTATGTATTAATTATTATATATAGTATATATTTATATATATATATAATTATAATAATATATATTATATAATAATATATTAGTTATATAATATTAGATAATATTATATATATATTTAGTATATATAATTAGTTAATTATAATATTAAGTATTATATCTATAGATTAATATAATAAATATAGTATATACTATATAATTATTAATGTAATTATTATATATATATTTAAATGATATATATATATATTAATATTATATTATATAATAATATAATATATATATATATTATAATATATAAATATAGTAATAAGAGTAAAAATCAGTGAGATTTAAAATAACAAAATTATAATAATATTTACAAAATATTACAAATTTAATAACTTCATAATAACATGCAGTTAAAGGATCGATAAATAGTTTATAATAGATGTATATATATATATATATTATAATATATATACTATATATATTAAGTGTAGTATAAGTGATATATATAGGGTATTATATTAATTATATAGTACTATTATGTTAATACTAGTACTATCAAGCTGGAAAACGATGGTATTGCCCTATTAGATGAAGCTTTCCTGTTTTTTTTTTTTTTTTTTTTTTTTTTTTTTTTTTTTTTTTGTGAAAGTTGCCCCGGAAAACTCATATTCGTCGTCCTCCGAAGTAGGTCGGCGAGTCAGCTGCGAGTCAGTTTTCTTGACCTCGAGAGGTGATTGAAAGTGGTCGAATTAACTCCATGTTTAATAACTTATGCTGTCTTTTTTCTCAACTGATTTAGCGAGGTTCTAATTTACGACTTAATTTTTTAAATGGATACGAGAATTGTAAGTAAACATGGTGTTGTAAAAAAGGCAGTGACGAAAAAAAAAAAAAAACAAAAATATAAAAAAGCAAAAAACCAAACTTACACAGGAGTGGTGAGAAAACATTGTGACAATGATTTTAACTTAGAAGATCCGGCTTCTTCAACTTGGGGAATATTTATTTTGTTTTGGTTTATGACAGAAAATAAGATAAGGCATAGAAATTCCGCTTGACCAAGAAAATGAAATCGGGACCGATTTAACCCATTTAATTAGATTGATGAAGATTCACTATTGGCGCAAATAGGATGTCGAAATGATTTTAACTTTTTTTCAGATATGTGCATAATCCGTCGAGTAGAAAATAGATTTAGAGTGAAAAAAGGAACATTGGGAAGTCGTTACGCGATAGGTGAGTAAAGTAAGTGTTAGGTGCAGGCTTGACCCGTAAATGAAGTGCGGAAAGAGCTCTATGTATAGTATATGGTGATGTAGGACTTAGTTGATGTAGAAAAAAGGGGAACGGGATAATGAGTAATATAGTGAGGGGGGGCCGCTCCTACTCATGGATATAGAGTAATAGAAAAAGTATGTAATAGAATGTTATAAGAATATAAAAGGAAATGAGGAATACCACCGATAGAAGAAAAAGAATATAAATTGAAATGTAACTGGTAAATATATAAATATATAATGTATAATATAAAATATAATAAGTACATTTTAAGTATAGGTATATATTTTGATAAAGAATAAAATATTGAAGATTATAATAATATATATGTAAGATATATATATATATACTAAAATGAAGAGAATATATATAGATTAATATAATATATATATAATAATAATAATATATTATAATAGAAATATATATATAAGATATAGATATTAATATAGATATAGATATAATATATAAGATATAATATATTAGATGTATACAGAATAGAGCTCCATAATCACGATTGTGTAGATTGCTTTGGTAATAGTGTAGCGCAAGCTGTTTCATATGTGTTTATTTTCATTTTTGAATTAGTTAGGAATCTTTCTTTTCCCATTGACAGTTTCGAATCACGAGATAAACAAATATGAATTAGAAAGGAGATAATAAGAAAGAATGTCAAAAGAGTGTAATGGTGAATAAGATAATTAGAGACAAATTTAAATATCATACATGAAATAAATGTATTTATAGAAGGTAAAAATACTACTTATAAAGTAATGTTCACCACACACACTGGCGGTAGAACTACGCAGCGCAGATCGAGCAAAATTAGTGCTATTGAAGTGCTCCTCTAGAGGCGACTGACTTGGTCTCACCGGCCCTCATAGATTATTAGCGATATGACGAATTACGCCGACGCGTGTAACCCTAATGACATATACCACACTGACATAAAGCAGAACGAAGAGATTATAGTGCCAACTTTCTCACTCATCGCAAAGATAGTGGTTTGTTGCTTGGAAAGATTTGACAGAGTAATTAGCATTGCTATCTATTCACATTTAATATAATGAAATTCTAAGTACCATGCATTTTTTCACCTAAATATATTTTCTCAACGAACTCGTTAATTTCTATTTATATTGTATAGAGGAGTGTTGGTCTCATAGTGCTCAGTGTGATGCTAAGCACTGAGTTAGCGAAGAGTGCATATAGGTATGAGTGAAGCCCGGAGAGTATAAAGAACTTTCCTCCAGCCACCTGCCATTGATATAATACTCATTATAGCTAAATTATAGATACGTAAGCATACAATCGTTTATACGTACGCATAGCTTAATAATAGGCTAAAATAGTTTAACGAAAGTGATGAAGCTGATAAAGCACAGAAGGTTTATCTATTTCATATGAGAGATTATTCCACATCTCACTTACATCCATATCAATAGAAGTGACTCACGGTAACCCCCCCCCCATCTAAAAATATGTTATATATATAGTGTGAAACTAATTTAACTCCAATATGTAGGGCGTGATAAAGACCCTTTAAATTACTTGTGGGAGTTGACTTAGTCTCAGTGCAAATAAAATATATCCCGAACATATACTTGAACATAAAATATAAAAGCTTCTTTTATAGGCTCCAATCACTTATAGCAACCGTTGATGTAATTTTGATAGGTATTTTATCAAAATAGTATATTAGTATTTAAGTTCATAACCATAGAATAGATTGTTATATGATTCATAACAGTATTATAGTGAGTGGGAATAGCACGTCGAAGAGAGATAGGAATAAAGTGGGAAGTGTTAGTATTAGTAAAGTAACAACTTGTTAGAAAATTGATAAATTTTTTTAAATTATTAGAATTCACCAAGATTGAAAAGTGAAGTCTGATACGATATATACATACAGTTATTGTCCTTTGGGGATAGCAAGATATTTGAAATGATGTGAAGAATGGAATTTGATGTCATCTGGTACTATAGGATAATGAACAAGTTTAAGTAGGAATAGCTAGACAGATGAAAGATCAGTATAATGAATAAAACATAAAAATAATAGAATGGATGATAAATAATAACTAAGAATCACTATTGACAGAACACCACAGTATACAAGGAATGTGATAAAGTAAATGAGTTATATACGCAATACATCTCAATACAATATATAATAAAGCTGCAAGTATGGACAATCTGAGAGGTACAAGAAACTAATGTACAAATATGATGTAAAGCATAAAAGTAGAAAGGTAAACTCCCGAAGATAATGAGAAGTACATACGAGATCTCATAGTAGAAGTCGTACACTATTTAAAGTCCATTTAACCACGTATCAAAGACTTGATTGTGATAATATGTTAATGTCATTCCTACCACAGATGACTCTCATCATAAAGTCCCTAAGGGCAGGAAAACTCCACATAAATTTCAGTGAGATTATGGAAAAGTAATTCAAATAACCAGGTTTACCGCCGAACGTTTAGTAAACCAGTATATATGAATGATACGATCTGTAATAAAAAGATATAGCGGAATTAATTAAGATTCCAGTTAGATTCCAGAATATGTGAATGATTGGAATGAGAGTAGTCTTTCATAAAGATTTTTAGATATTAGAAATAATCTAAGTGAGCAGTAATATAGTAAGATAGCTAGGTATGGATCAGAGAGGCTACCATTCTTTCAGAGAACAGTATATATATATATTTGAACATTGTGTGAAAGCGCTTCCAGCACTGAGGAAAGTGTGTTAGAACTGAAGGTACTCAATAAAATAGTATGAGTAGTCGAGACGAGGATAGGCGCCAGCTCGTGAACAGTCCATCTACCTTTAATTTAAACTAACGTAAATAAGTAGTAAATGCAGTTCTATAGGCCGCATAGCCATTTTTCCTCTAACATCGTTTAAGTAATCTTCAAGGACTCTGGACTCGTTATCATTGTGAATAATCAACGGCGTGAGCCATATGGTAGTACCGGTAAGAGGAGTAGGAATAGGAAAGGGGTATATATTAGGTAGCCATAATAAATAAAAACTAAGTTATAATGAATAAAAATAGGTATCATTCCTTAGAGATTAGTACTTTTTCTCAGAGATAGATATAGATGAGCTACAGATTCCGTTTACAGATACTCCAAATAAGTAAGGTGATAAAGGCATTAAGATTATACAGTAAAGTTATATTAGAAGATTAAATTTATTAGAATATAATCCATTGACGACCGTAAATCAGAGAGTAAAGATCATCAATAAGGTCAGTAAGCATCTTATCTTTGCTGATAAGCACAGCTTAGCTCATGTTGAAGTGGTATATTCCCTAAAGCTAATATTACATTCGAGTATCGTGAAATTTAAGCTAAAGTGAGAGTGTTTAAGAGAAGCAGAGTTTTCTATTTCCAATAGACCATTGTCACTAATTCCTTGAAGAGTCACGAGAAATACATATGAGTGTCCAATTTTCGAAACCCTAAACGGTAATTATATAAGGATGATATAAAGATTTAGTAGAAAGGAATGAATCATACTGCTAATACTCCTCTAGGAAAGATTACTATATAGCCACGTTCACTTTATTATATTCAGCAAGTCACCGGAAATGAGGCTTTTCGAGTTCAAAACAGATTCATACCAAGGGGTAGGTTAGCAAAGAAGCACCGCAATGCCCATTTTAAGCTCGATTATAAATGCCAGAAAGTGATCGATGTCTAGGTATTTATGAGGTGGAGCGCTATGGAAGAGAAAATAGTTATAATTTTAAGAGCTTACATAGTAATTCGTATGTGTGCAGAAGTTATACTCCTCGATTATAAGGATGGGAGAGAATGTTGATGTGAGATGTTGTGATGCTGAGGTAATAGAAGGTTGAGTGGAACATCTATGAGGTTCAAGAGAGTAGTTATACGAGAGATTGAGTAGGTTGTTGACTATGTCGTGGTAGTGTCTAGGGCTAGTACGTCAGGTGTGTAGAATGGCTAGTGTGAACAAGGCAACGTTTAGAGTTTTATGAATAGTAGTGATATTTATATTGCTCCCCTCCCTCCTCCAGTTATTCAATGTGTTGTATGTCACGGACCGTTATGTGACAATATATACAAAGAAAGTTCCTCGTTTCTTGGTGTTGTATTGCTCTTTAATATTCAATAGAATATAGCATTTTAAACACAACCACAACCCCCCTCACAACTCGACGAACAACAATAAACCACAGTGTGTGCATGTAAAGATTAGGTGAAATACCGTCTCTGTTTTTTTTTTTGTTTTTTTTTATCATTTTATTCCCCCCCCTTTCTTCGTGGTCTTTATAATATGTTCTCCGAGGGAGTATCAGTAACCGGCTCTCAATGTCTGTGCGAGACTCACGAATATATACTTTTAATCGATGTGAGTAATTTTTATATTACAGGCGCTACGTAAATTGGTTTACTTCACGTTGTTGATGCTCAATACTCACTCCCTCCCGATATGCCTCTCCACAGAGTCCTAAATCAACTCACATATCAATCTTCTCTGATTTTCTATTTTTTCATAATTATGTTGTGAGTCTACTGACAGGAACGTAAAGGTCCCTTATCATGCCTCCACACATCATTTTGAATTATTTCTCCGATTATTTAACGTTTTTACTTACTTTACAGATTCGAAATTTTCGAGACGTGTTTACAGTAGTAAAAATTAATCTGGTTTATATGATACGATATATAGTGTACAACTACTAACCTAACACACTTTATGATATAGTGAATCTTGTGCAACATACATAAAGTTATATTCACACGACTCACAATGTTTAAGTGCTTTCGCACTCTCCACTTTGTCTTATAGATATAACTCTTTACTATTATCAGATATACATGCATACTTGCTTTGGAGATTAGCAATTAGGGTTCTACATTACAGAAGAAATGAGATGTGTAGTAGATTTAGACATACTCACTTCCCTATTGATCTACTTTCATTTTATTCTAATGCAGAATTTTCTATCTACCCCGTTCACTATACCCACCTTTATACTCTCTACCCTATTTTCCTAAAAACTTCGAAAGATACACTCCCAAGAGAGAAGGTGCTACTCATTTATAATTTTAACCAAATGTTTTTAGACATATTAGAAATAAAATCTGTATTATATGTTATTTATATCACCATACTCGCCAGGAAGATTAGTGGCTGACTTTAACACAATATATATTTAGTATAGTGCTGTTCCAATTATAAATGATTTTTTGGAATATAGTGATGATAAATAATATAGTAATATAAGTAAATAATTAATACTTGAACTTCAATAATAATTATGATTTTAAAATAATAAATAATTATATTCAATATAAATAAATTATGTAATTAATTAATTATTTTAAATAATTATTAATTATTTATTAAATATTATAATATATAATTAAATTAATAATAATGATAATTTAATTATAATATAATTAATAATAATTAATATAATTAATACATAAATTACAATATAATATAAATATTGATGATTAATGCTAATGAAAATCTTTCAAATCTTAAGAGAAATCTTTCAATCAATCAATAATACAATACCATAATATAAATATATTCATAAAAATCAGATGTTTTAGATTCCTAGATATAATTAGTGATTTAATACAGTAATAATTATTCATGATTTACAATCCAATTAAATTTCAATTTAATTAATATATATAGTTTAAATAACATTAGATGTAGATAGAGTTAAATGGTTAATACCCTTTTTGTCGAAATTAATATGGATATTTGTAGCAGATAGATAAATACAATAGCCATATATAAATGAAATAATATATAGGAACAAGTTTAAATTACATGTAGTAAAATTATGACTATATCAAGATAATAGATTGTGTGCACCCAGATATAAGTAGACTCAGTATAGATAATGATAGCGATTTAGTTAATTCAATAATATATTTCTATAAGATAATAAAAAGATAATAATACATAGTAATATGGAAACATAAATATTAATCAAGTCATTTGTTACATTATATTTTTATATCAAAACAAATATTATATATTAAGTTAGTTAATGTGAGAAGAATGGATAATCCCAGTTAGAGTAATAATAATGAAGTTGGAACTCTTAATGTTATTAAGTGATAAGTTGTGCAATAGATTATTTTATATGCTAATTATTTACCGAGAGTATTTAAAATCCCCAGTTATATTAGAAACATTAGATCCAGGTTAAATTATAGTACAGAATAATATATTAATTCAAATCATACAAAGAATAGTTTGCAACCAGTTATAGTACCAGTGATGAATTAGTAGTAGATTAATAATAATAATATAGATACATAGCAATTAAAGCTCATATAATATATTAATTATATAAATTTGGAAGTTAAGATGTAAAATTACCCCTTTAATAGGGAACTAATTATAGTGTAAATATTATGTAAAAGATGATATTTACATTATAATAATAATAATATATACTCTCATTCACCTTACTCTAATAGTATTAATCAAGTAATTAGTGTTCTAAAAAATTATCCCTCTACTAAATATCCAATTAGAAGTAGAATAGGTATATATAGTAATTATTATAACATCACTAACATTAAGGTATTCTATAATGATCGGATATTATTAATAATAATACAGTATATAATCCCTATAAAATACAGTATATCTTATATCAACTAATAGTTAATAAGACAAGATAGTAATAGTTAAACGCTAATTAGATATGTACGATTCATTAATAAAGCTCAAATATTTATGTCCACTCTGGATTATAAGTATCAAAATAAATTATGGATTATAGTAAATTTGGGATTAGTAACAATTTATAAGGTTAATAATAAATTACAAATAATCTGTTATTAATAGGAAATTCTAATTCCGGTTAGTGGTCAATAAGATATTTACCCTAAGAATTTTACATTAAAATACATAAAGACTTGAGTAGAATCATAATAATCCACATCTAATGAAGGAACACATAATTAACACACAACAGTTAGACTGAACACATACACAATCAACAGAAAACAACTAACATCATAACTAAATTATAATTAGAACACGAAAGTCACACGTAAAAGCAATAACACATCAAACTCAAATTTAAAACATCAATATTATATATAAATATACCCCTACATAAATAATTAAAATAATATTTTGTGTATTTCTAATAATTAATTAAAATTTAAAAATGAATAAAATTCATCTTGATATTCTATAATAAATTAATAAATAATTAATAAATGAATTTAATAATAATTAATAATAGATAATAATAATAATAATAATAATAAATAATATAAAAGAATATAAATAATTAATTAAATAAATAATAAATAATTAATAATTATTATATATTATAATGATAAATAATATAGAATAAATAGATAATATTATTTAATAATTTAATATTAATAAATTAATAAAAAAACATTAAATTATATTATAATAATAATAATTATATTATAATAATCTATAATGTATATAATAAAATAATAATAAATAAATAATTAATAATAATATTTTTCTTTAAATTTTATAAGATATAATTACACTTAAGCATTAATAATTTAATAAGATGACTAAATTAAATTTAATAACTTAATTAAAGATAACAATAATAATAAATATAAGAAAGTATAATAATAATATTAAATATTTATTAATAATAATTAATAATAATAATAATAATAAATAATAATAATAATCATTATTTTTTGAAATTAATAAATAATCACATTAAAAAGGAATAAGTAATAATAATAATAATAATAATAATAATAATAATAATAATAATAATAATAATAATAATAATAATAATAATAATAATAATAATAATAATAATAATAATAATAATAATAATAATAATAATAATAATAATAATAATAATAATAATAATAATAATAATAATAATAATAATAACATTAATAATAATACTGTAATAATAACATTAATAATAATAATAATAATAATAATAATAATAAAATAAATAATAATAATTAATAATAATAATAATAATAATTAATAATAATGAATAAAATAATAATAATAATAATAATAAGCTTTAGATTAATCGATAACCATTTTTTTAGTAACAATAAGTCTTTTATTTTTTAATGAATAATAAATATTTTTTACAGTTGCACCCCAGAATATCAGTGGAACCCGCAAAGGACCTGCTGCTTAGACTTGAAGAAGAAGGTGCCATGACCTGTTCTGCAGCAGGAAATCCTAAACCAGAGATAAAATTGTATTCACCTTTTAGGTAAGAGATGGAAAGATATTTTTTGAGGCATTATTATTATTATTATTATTATTATTATTGTTATTATCTCTCTCTCTCTCTCTCTCTCTCTCTCTCTCTCTCTCTCTCTCTTCCTTCTCTCTCTCTCTTCTCTCCCTCTCTTCTCTCTCCTCCTCTCTCTTCTCTCTCTCTCTCTCTCGCTCTCTCTCTCTCTCGTCTCTCTCTCTCTCTCTCTCTCTCTTCGGTCTGCTCTTCGCTTACTCTCTTACCTCACACCTCTTTCACCCCTCTCTCTCTTCTCTCTCCTCTCTCTCTCTCTCTCCTCTCTCTCTCTCTCTCTCTCTTTCGTCGCTATTCAACATCTCTCTTTACCCTCTCCTCTCCTCCCTCTCTCTCTCCTCTCCTCTCCTCTCAACTTCTCTCCGCTCTTCTCTTCTCTTCATCTTCTCTCCTCTCCTCTCCTCTCTTCTCCTCTCGTATTCCTCTTCCTCTTCCTCTCCGCTACTCTTCAATATCACGGTGACATCCGGGACCGGACATGCCTCAGTAAATAATCTGCCTTTCAGCACCTCAATCAAAAATTATTTCCTCTTCCCTGGGGCTCCTATAAAAGAACTCTCAGAAAAACCGACTTTGCACTTTGAAGTACAGTTCGCACATATCTCACTTAATTGTTTATATTTTACATATCTTGTTTCTTCTTTCTATATAGTACCTACTCTGCACATACTTTTCTATTTCATGACGTTAATTGCTTACTATGAATCACTAGCTGAGGACAACTTGTACACTTGAGTATTATCTCATTTAGCTCATTACTTATTCTAGCTCTAATGAATCAAGCTAGGTTCCTCACCCAATTATCTTGTATCCTCCTGTGCCCCAAATAATTCACCCTCCTAATAGCTTTGACCCTTTTTGGACTCTTCCCACCCTCAATTTCAATGGACGAAGATGAACAATTTTCGGTAACAACGCTGAACAGATGAAGTAAATTCCTCTTCTCTTACCAACTGAGCTAAATGTTTTGTAAAAGGCCGGTGAATTGCCTTAATTTTTAAGTGATCAACACTAAAGCAAGCCTTTTCCCAAAACACCTGGAAGAACTATCTAACCTGCTTTCATCCCGTAGTGTTAAATTTACTTGTATTGTCCTTACCGAGACCTTTCTAAAAAATTATAACAAAGACCTTTATGCCCTCTCGGGTTATGATATATTCCATGTTTGCCGTAATGAAAAAAAAAGGAGGAGGTGTCTCAGTGCTTATTAAAAGTGTCTAAAAAGCAATAAGAAATTTTCTCAGTCGTTAACTCTGACATCGAGGCCCTTGGCGTAACTTTTAAAGAAGGATCTAAAACAATTAACTTATTTGAGGTGTTTATAGACCACCACAAAGGAGAGTAAGGTGAACTTTATACAAAAACTCGATGAAACTATGCCCATTTTCTACACTGATGAGTGGATCTCTGTAAAGGGCTGGTGACTTACATTGACGGATCTAGCATAATATCATTCTTGTGGAAAAAAAATTGCTAATTGACACTATGACGTCAACGGCTACCTAAACTATTTTACAAAAATTACACGGCCAAATGAACACAATAACCCACTATCATTGACCATATATGGTCAAATAATCGTATGGCACACTAGAATTCCTTTAGACTACACGGCTGACCTCTCAGACCCACTACCCATTGCATCCTGACGATGTGAATCTTTATGTTTCGCCCTGTGCAACAGGAAATAGATATAGGCTTAATATCAGAAGACCGTAGAACAAAAGATTTCTACGCCAAATAAAAAATACAGACTTTCCTTTTGCTCACAACGATAATCTCTCTTAGATGAAAAATACAAAAAATTTTAGCTCCCTTCTTTACGACACGTATGATAACAACTTTCCCATAACCACAAAACAATCTCAGAAAAGGGGTCAATGAATAAATGGCTGACTAAAGCATTACTAACCTCAATTAGACAAAAAACACAACCTACATAAAAGTGCTAAGCTTGGGACTATACCGATGCATGTTTACACAGAATACTCCTCTACACTTAAAAAAACTAATTAAGAAAATCCAAAGCTAGTTTCTTTGCTGATAGGTTCAACCAGCCTCAATCCAACCCACGTTCGCAATGGAGCATCATTAACGACATTCTAAACCGACACATAAACTAAAAACAAAAAATAGAACAATTAAAAATAGGTGATGAAATAGGTCACATAAGCAACGCATAGCCAAATGAATTTAAGAACTCACATACTTTACTACCAGTAGGGCAGTGTTAGCAGCCGAAATTCCAGAAGAAAACAGAAGAGGGTCTTTGACCGACTATTTAAGACCACAGAAGGGCAGAAACTTTGCATTCGAAAAAGAATATCAACCGTCTGACGTGAGATGTAGTTATAAATGGTCTCATGAATAAAGACTCTACCTTCGAAGAATGGTCCGAAATGGATATAACAAAACACTGACAAAAAAGAAATCTTCACGCTATTTTAGCACTCTCTCTATAACATTAATTTGACTAATAACATATACTTCCAACTGAACTTAAACAATTGAACAAAAGTTATACCCTGTTCACAAAGAGCTCTAGACACCGTTCCTTCCGGAAAACTCTTCGTCACGATTTCAATCCTACATACAACTGGTAAAAATCTTTGAAAAATTCAGTCCATGACTCAACTTTACTAACTAACACTAGCTGTAAATGGACTTCTCTACTCAATCAGTTTGGCATTCACCAAAAACCCGCAAAACACAGAGGATGCTCTGATATTCATTACTGAAAACCTATACAAAGCACTAAATGAAAAAACAAATGTGATATTATTACTTGTTAGATAATTCTCAGAAACATTCAATGTAGATATCAGACCACCTTATCTTAACCCAAATTTAAGAAGAGGACTATGTATCAGAAAATGATTCACTAACAAGGTTTCAGTCAATACTTATACCGACCGAAAACACAATAACGTCAGCTTAGGGAGCACATCATCCCCACTATGCCTCATTTCCACGAATGATTCCTCGGGCTCATACTTGGGCCACTATTCTTTTAATATAATATACAAATGAGATTTTTTATTCACAATAAAAACTATAGGTCAGTAAATTCATACACTCTGGCAAATATTCAGGTCTGAATACTAACAAAGCATGCAGATTCTTTAATATTTTCAACCGTAATATATAAATGTATCACAAAAAACTTATAAAACACGACAATAAGAATATTAAACATAGATAAAAAAAAAGCGGGTGTAACACAAATAAACAATAACTAAAAAAGTGCTGTGAATACATGCGGATACGAGAAGGTCGCAAAGAGACTCTCCCTAAGTCTACAAAAAACAAATTACTTAGTAATAAAACGAATCAAAAGAACCCTATTCAACTAAATGTAAGAGCGAAGAAGATATAATTATAGAATCGAGCTATCGGTCTGCCAAGTACTTGGTGTTATCACTGACGAGCGAAGGACTTGTAGACTTGTACCAGAAAAGAACAGGATATTAATAGTCTCATTAAGCAGAAGAATTATGAAATGCTAACTATGCATTCCTTAAGATTAAGAAAGATTGTGATGTTGCCAAAAGGAACATTATTTTGTAAAAACCTTTGGGATAGTAGTCTGATGTTTCATACCAAAGATCGATTACGGATGCACGGTGTGGTTCATCGGTCATGTGGGATTTGGTGCGAAAGTGGAAATAGCCTAGAGCTAAGCAAGCCACATCTCGCATCAGATAAATGCAAAAAAAAAAAATTAATGTACCAAAATTCTAAGGATATTCTTAATTAATCAGAGGTGACCTTCAACTGAATACATCATACATGACCATAACAACAAAAAAGCCTAGAAAACACAAAACAATCACCAACACCAAACTGATATGACAAGGCTGAGAGTTAAATGATCACCTCCTTGCGGGTGGAGAAACTAGGCATACACGAAATACCATTTAATTCACCACTCATTACGTGTAAGTGTATATTAGTCAGCAGAATCACACATTTGTTACATAATTGAACACAAGAAGTAATTAACTGCATGATATCATTTATTGGTCACAAACTATAAATGTACAGAACCTAAATAACGTTAGAAACAATAACAAATTTTTCATAATAGATATATATACTGTGAGCAACAAAAATTCCCTATACCTTTAGACAAAGTAAGATTCACCTTATAACGATAAATTTCGAGAAGGCTTTATATCTTGTAAATTAATAAGGAGCATAGTAAATGTGAAAATAATACGACGGGCACATCATTTTAAGGAATTTCAATGTTCACCATTGGTGCGTTTTCGTAGAATTTAATATCGAATAGCTTACCTTATTAATCATAGTATTAACGAGTAGGTACTTCTCTACGCCGAAAACGTAGTCCTAATTCTACAAACAGTAGGTTAGCAGATTAATAATTTATAGCTTTAAGATTTTATTATTTTATTATATTATTTTATTTATTATTTATTATTTAAATTGCTATTTAAATCACTTATATATACTAACGCGCAAAATTAAAAGAATCTGATTGTATTAATAATATTAATTGAATTTTGTAATGTATATGATGATAGGTAATATTATAGATGTATTTTATGAACTAACTATCTGAACTACTATTCATTATTAGATGATGATAATTATATTATATAATATATATTTTTATTATTACTAATGATTATTAGATAATAAAGAATTTTAGTTGAAATTTAAAAGTATTATTATTTAATTTATTTTAATTATTTATTATTTTATTACTATTACTATTGATTATTTTATTATTTGATTTATTAATTATTAATTAATTTAATATTTGAATATTGTTATTATTAGTTATTATAATTACTATTTTAAATGTATTTATTATATTATGATTATTATTATTATTATGTAGATAATTAATTACATTTTACTTGAAATTTAAAATATAATGTAGATATATATATTTTAAAAGAAGAATTATTAGATTAATCATTATGAGGCTTTTAAATTAAGAATTGTCTGTCGATTATTTTAGTTTATTAATTATTATTATTATATTTTAATTTATTAATATTATTATGATTTAATTATTATAAACTATTAAATTATAAATTAACGATTATTTTTTATTTATAATTATTGAGTAGGTTATTTTTTATATTATTATTTATATATTTAATTAATAATTATTTATAGTATTATTATGATAATTATATATTATATTAAGTTATTATATATTATTAAATCATATTATTAGTTATTTATGTTCTATATTATAGCATAATTATTTGAAGTATATTAATTATTTTCAGTATTTATGAATTTAGTGATACTATTGATTTATTTATTCAATTATATTATTACTTATTTATTACTATTATTATGATATAATATTATTGAAATTATTATTATTATTAATTTAATATTAATTATATTATTTGAGAGTTGATTATTAGTATAATTTATTAGAGGAATTATTATTATTACTATTATATAATTAATTATTATTATTTTATTTTATATTATTTTATTATGTATTAATTTATATTATTGATATAATTATTATTCGTTATTATATAGTATATTTTAATTGTGTATTATTATATTAGTTATTATTTTATTATTATTATATATTATTAGTTATTATTAATTATTATTGATTAATAATTATTAGTATATTATTATTATATATTTATTAAATTATTATTATATTGTAATTATGATATTAATTATTATTATTATTATTATTATATATATTATTATTATTTTGAAATTATATCATTAGATATTATTTATTATTTATTATATTTATTATTGACTTAATTTTATTATTTATAGATTATATGAGTGTATTGAAATGTTCTAAATATAACTAGATCTCACTCTCCCTCCGACTTTAGGATCTCTCATTAGCTCTCATATTAATATTGTATATCAAATATTAATGGTATCACATATTAATGTATGGAACTATTAATATGGTATGATAGTAATAAAATTGTCTCTCCTATTATTATTCTTGATAACTCATGGATGTGAGTTTATTGATTATATTATTATATATGTGTAATAAATATAATGCTAAATTAGTGTATTTTGAAGATTATTAAATTATATGATAAATCAAGATGGAGGTATCTGTAATTTCTTAAATAATTTAATTGCCAATATTATCTCCTCTCTGAGGAAAAAGGGCAACCAGATAGATAGATTCTCGAAATAAAAGGTGAAGTGTTGTAAGGAAATGATATATATATGCACATGAAAATACTCTTTAGCTTTATGGTGATAGTTCAGTTATATCTTGCTGCGAACCTGTGCTCTAGACTCAAAGTGCATTACTGATTGTATTGTACAGTTACATAACATTTGAAAATGTCAGTCATATGGTTCAGGAAGTCTTACTCGAATCAGGAGACCAGTCACTCGAGCAGCCGTAAGTCTACTTGTCTTATGTCCTCTCGATGTATATGCCGACCATGAATTACCTATAGCGTGTATTTAGTGTTAGTTAGCTAGTGCTTATGTGAAAATTAAATTATGTGTGTTAGATATGGAAAAAATATTGATAGTGCAATATAGATATTTGTTGATTCGAAAATTACAATATGGTGAAATTGGACAGACATTTAATTATCCGTGATATGGCGGAGACTCGTGTTATTATCTCGAGTTAATTTCGATCTATATGTGGTGCAGAATAGTCCGATTGAAGTGTATCTCGATGAGCTGTGTTATAGTCAGCTCTCGATTACGCCGGAGGCATAAGTGTGTAGTTCTGTATCAAAATATTATATGAGAGAGTCGGAGTTTCAGTTATATAATTCAATTTGTGTCAATATAAGAGATATTATCTATATGATATATCCTCATGTATCGAGATGTCCGTGTAGATCTTTTGGTATTATATAATGCATCTCACGAATTTAGGTGTGGATTAATGTCGATGTGAGCCGAAGCCGGGATATGTGAATTAGCCATTGTTAAGTGCCTCGATGTATATGTTCTCGGACCGATGTCGTAGTAGTTATTAGTTGTAGTTGAGATAGTATGTGTGCTGAATATATATATTTGTATGTAGTTGATTTGATTGTATGTTGATTAATATAGAAATGCTATTATTATTGATAATGATTCATTATTATTATCTTATATTATTATTATTATTTTCTGAGTTATTATTATAATATCAAGTATCGTAATTAATGTAATTTGATATCTCAAATAATTAATGTATATAACCTTAATTCCAATTATATCATCGGTATTATGTATTATCTCATAAGGTTGAGTGATTAATTATTATATGTATTCTCGGTTTAAGTCCGTGATATGCCTGATGTTTATGTCCAGTGAGCTCACTCATGTATGATTTTATTGATATATAAGTATTGCCAAATGTATCTCTGTGTGAGTGTGATTATATTGAAAGTTATTGGTTGATCTCTATATAAATAAAACGTGATGGTATTATTGATGTATTGATGTGATTGCAATAATATTCATGTAATGTGCTAAAGAGACAGTTAACTCGATCATAGTTTCTTATATAGGGCCAGATAATTTACTCTCAATAGTACTCTGTGATTATATACTCTGGATCCTGGAGTTAATTGCTGTGAGACCGGTATGTTACTGACAATGTAGTGTGTTATCTCCTCTATTACATTATTATTATTATTATTATTTATTATTATTATTATTATTTATTAATACCTTATTATTATGTATTATTATTATTATTATTATTATTATTATTATTATTATTATTATTATTATTATTTTTTTTTTTATGTATATATTTGAAAGTTCAAATCATAATTTATCTTGGTAGTTGCTACAACTTTGGAGCACTTTCTCTATTCGTATCATTACAATAAAGATCTAATGTGAAGCATAGGGCATTCTTGACCGAGTCTTAATTTTTCCATTATTGATATTGCATGGCATCAGTCAGTCTGAAAGTTAGATTCTGGTACGCAATAAAAAGTTGAGTTGGGAATTTTTAATATTATATTCATTATTTAATTATTATTATATTATTATTATTGATTCTAAACTATATTATTTAATTTTATTTTTTTATTTATTTTATAGTTTATATGTATATATTATTATTATTATTATTTATTATTATTAATTATTATTATTCATTATTATTATTATTATTAGTTATATTATTAGTTGTATATATATTATAGTAAATAATATATGTATTATTTATTGTTATATATTATTTATTGCTCATTCATGATTATAGAGATATATTATTATATTATTATTATTATTATTATTATTATTATTATTATATATTATTTTATTATTATTATTATGAGTTATTATTATTTATTATTATTATTATTATTATTATTATTAATTAGTTGTATTTTATTATTTATTATATATTATTATTATATTATTATTTGTTTTTTAATTCGTATTATTTAATTATTATTTATTATTATTGATATTATTATTATTTATTATTTATTTTCATTATTATTATTAAATTATTTAGTATTTATCTCATTAAATTATTCCTACTTGCCTTTGGATCCGTATATAATTTTTACTTATTATTTATTATTATTAAATTCATTATGATTATTATTTATTATTATCATTATTCATTATTATTATCCTTTTTATTATTATTATCGTGATTATTATTAATTTATTATTAGTTATTATTATTGATTATGGGCAGCTAGATTATTATTATTATTCTCGATAGTATATATTATTATGTATATATTAGAAAAAAATATATAAGTGTAGCTAATTTTGTATTATATGTATTAGTCGAAAACCAATGTATAACGTTTGAATTATCGATATATTATTATTAAATTATATATTAAATGTTTGTTATTAGTATAATTAGTTTATTCAATGTTACCCCACCATTTGTATGATAATTTTTATTATTATTATTATTCATTATTAATATTATTATTATTATTATTTATTATTAATTATATATTATATATTTTGCATAATATTATTATTATTATTAAGCTTATTATTAAATTATTATTATTAATTATTATTATATTTATTACTAATTATTATTATTATTATTATATTTATTATTATTTATATCATTATTATTCCTTATTATTATTTATTAATATATTAATCTATATATAATATGAACTCTAGTTTATTATTATTTATTATTATTGATTTCATTATTATTATATTATTATTATTATTATTTATATCATTTTATTATTAATTCACTGTATGTGAATAAATTGAGTCGTTTATGAGTTATTTTGAACCAAATTTGATATCTTAATTTTTAGGATTTTCTTTGATGCTAAATATATATTGATGATATTAATAGACTAAGCAAATACTGTTCGCAGTACTTTCTGCACCATGGTATGTAAATGATTATGAATTCATCTCAGTTGAGTTAATTATGTATGTCCTCTGAAATATTTTCGATCATTGTTAATACGTCAAGCATGTAATGTGTAATGTCTTAGTATTTCATGAAATATTTCGTACAAATATTATATATTTTTTATATATTATTATATTATTATTATTATTATTATTATTATTATTATTATTATTATTATTATTATTATTATTATTATTATTATTATTATTATTATTATTATTATTATTATTATTATTTATTCTTTTATTATTATTATTATTATTATATAATGGATTAGGAATGATGCATTTGAGCTAATTTTGATCTAATTTTATTTTAGCATTAATATCTGATAAATTAATTGATGTTGTCCAATTCATATAACTAATTATTCTTTTCGTCTGACTTATTAAGTTATATTAAAGAACTATATACAGCATGGAAGTTCTGCTCAATGGCACCGAAGCTTTAACCTTTGACATCAACAGTGCTGCAATTGATAATTCTCTCCTTTTGAAGTGTGAAGCGAGGGCCAACCCTAGGCACGCTAATAATTTGCAATAGTGCTGCAATTGATAATTCTCTCCTTATGAAGTGTGAAGCGACCAACCCTTTAGGCACTGTCACTGAGGGTGCCAAAATCATCATTGAACGTAATTACATCAAGTAACATTTCATTATGTTTATATTCATAATTATTATTATTTATTTGTCTTATTATTATATATTATTAATTATAATATATTCATTATTATTCGTTATTGTGATATTGTATTCATTCATTGATATTATTATACTCTGTATTATATTATTATTATTATTATTATTATTATAGTATCTGTAATCCTCTGTATTATATTATTATTATTCTATTATTTTATTAATTTATCTATTATTTATTTCATTATTATATTTATTTATTTTATTATTACTGTGAACCATTATTATTATTATTATTATATTTTTATTTTATTATTATTTTATTATTCATTATTTTATTATTTTTTTATTAATTATTTATGTAGTGATAAAGCGTGTTCTAATTAGTTTTTTTTATATTTTAGGGAAAAAAGGTAATGCCCAGGCTTATTCATATAATTGCATAGGATTTAAGAAGGGTATTGTAAATTCATATATATTATTAGTCATATTATTAATATTAACTGTGTAGTTGCAAATTTGTTTACTTATTATTGTGATTATTATTGGTACTATATTACTTTGGTCGGATTCCGGATTCATGCACTCACCTCGTGATTAAATTTTATTGCATTAAGATATATTGGATATATTAGTGATGTTACTTATTTATTGTGATTTTTATTATTATTAATTATTATTCATTTATTATTTCAATTTTGTTCATTGTTATTATTATTATTATTATCTAATATAAATCATTCTATTATAATCATTAAATTATTAAATTTTAAATTATCGTTACCCTGAATATATGAAAAAATTTTTGCTCCAGATTATTATTAAAGTATATATTATTATTATCTTGAATTATTATTATTATTATTTTACTTATTATTATATCTTCATTTATTATTATTGATTATTATTATTCATTATCTTTCGATTTTCTACTTTTTCTTATCATATTTATTTGCTATAACTTTATATATTATTTTTGTGCATATAACTTTATATCTCCTAAATCGGTGGTATTCCATTATTATTATTGATATTGTGGTAATATATTTTATTCATTATTATTGATTATTAACCTCCCTTTGATATGCCGGATTATTTATTATTAATTATATACTCGGATTCATAAATGTTCGGAGATGTATTTTTGTAGCTGTGCCGTGTTGTAGGTCTATTATTAGTATTATTATTAATTATTATTATTACAAATTTATGTATTTAGAATTTCATGTTGCAATAATTCAACATACCAAATTATTGAATTAAATTTAAATACAAATATCAATTCAAATTAAATTATATTATAATTATTAAATAGAAGTAATTGAATTGTTAAATTTAGTTTAAAGTTAAATTCAAAGTGAAGTTTCCAGAAATTTTGATATGGACTTGATCCGATTTAGCTCTGAGAATTTTAATAGTATAATGTCTTTGTTGGAAACACTTGAGATAAAAGTGAAAGAGGAAGATTGTTGAAATAAGGAAAGTTGACCATTTTTCTTTGGTTGAGATAGCTGAAAATAGTGCAGGTTGAATCTGTATTTGGAAGATAATTTGCAAGAGTTCTCATCGAAGGAAGTGTTATGTGACCAAAAGATTAAGTAGATAAGTGTTCATTGTAAATGCGATAGTGTAAGGAAGGAGAAATATAAGTTCCGCTGTTAGAGAAGATTGAAGTGAGTCACCGAGTGTCAATTGAAGAGAGTCACCGAGAGTCAAAAAAATTTTGTTGGCAGAAAAATACTAGACACCACCCTTTTAAAGACAGCTATGTGAGTGGATCCACACCAGACAAGCGAAGGGTACTTCATATAAAGGTGGGAGACACCCTTTAACAGAACAAGCAACCTATAAGACTTAAAGTTTTGCTGATTTCTTAAAGCAGTCAACCTTTTAGAAGCTTGTTTAGCAAGAGAAACAATGTAATAGTTTTCATTACCTTATGCGGATAATAGGTATAAACTTTCAAGAAAGTTTCTCTCCTAGGGCAATGCTCTTAAGATGCGAACCTTAAAAGCAATCCTTATAACAAATGTCACAAGAAAGAATATATATATATATATATATACTATATATATAATATATTATATATAATGTATATATATATAAGTAATATATATATATATATATATATATATACTATATATATTATTAATAATTATATATAATATATATATATGTTATATTATATATATATATATACCTTATTATTAATATATATATATATATATATATACTTATATATATATATATTATATATATATATTATATATATATATATATATTGAGTGTAGCGGATATCCGCATCCGCACCGCATGCGGATATCGCGGATAGTGATTTCAACTATCCGCATCCGCAACCTCATCGACTTTTCACTATCCGCATCCGCCACCTCATCCTCATAAATTTTTTTGCGGATAGCGGATTTATTAATCAAGTGAATTATTATGAGTATCGTGTGTGTATTTACCTTTATATTATATTATATATATATAATATATAATATATAATTATATATATATATATTATAATATATATAATAATATATATATATATATAAATATTATATATAATTATATATATATATATACTATATATATATATATATATATATATATATAATATACTATATATATTATATATATATTATATATATTAATAACTAAATATATTATTTATTAATATATATATATATATACTATACTGTATATATATATATATTATTAAAAGTAACGGACTTTCAAGGATCACCGAAACAGTCATGATGGAGATTAGATAATAGATTTCAAACTTGCAAAACGATGACGCATGTGCAATTGGAACTTCTCTAAATCCTAGATACCAAAACAAAATTTCTTGAATCACGTGTTTCACAGAACTGGTTAAAATTGAATTTAAGATGCCTATGTATGAAATGCTGCTAAAGGCGGAACTATCACTAGCAATAAAAGCAAAAGATCACATAAACAGACACACAGACACACCATTAGCGATATCATTGCCGAATCCATTGAACGTTTTTTGGCTTCTAGCACAATTCTAGCAGCGTCACCAACCCTGGTCAAAAGACACTATCATTGATCGAAGAGATATAAAAAGATGATGAAAAGGGTTGAAAACCCTTTAAAAAGAAATTGGTTTTAAGGCGTGAGATAATTGTAAAGGTTTCCACATCTTTCAGAAGTCGCCAGGAAAAAAATCTTTAGCAAGCCCTTTAACAATTGTGGCTAGTGAGCGTCTTTCAGTGGTGCAGATTTCATTTACGACGAAAAGAGAAAGCAATACTCGTCCTTTGAAAGGGCTCTGAAGCCTTTGTTATTGAAACATTTATTTGGAATTTTATAATTTAAAGCATTAATATTAACCATTTCCAAGATAGCATGAGGCTTTGTGAACGAGATGGGTTGGGTGCAAAAGAGTTGGTCAAGCGTCCTGCCACTCTGTTAATACGGTATATATATATATATATATTATATTATAGAAGATATCTATAGAGGTATATCAATATAATTATATAGATATATAAACAGACATATTAAATTATCATATATTATATATATATATATATATATATATAATATATTAGTATATATATTATATATATATATTGTGTTGTGTGTGTGTTGTGAAGTACCTGTGGCTAAAACTCTTAAAAACTTAACTATCCGCTATCCGGATCCGCAATCCGCGGATAGTGATTTTTACTATCGCATCCGCATCGCATCCGCGGATAGTGAAAAATCACTATCCGCTCCACCGCAGATAGTGAAAAATCACTATCCGCGTACCCTCTAAATATATATATATATATAATATACTTAAAACTCCTTGTTCTACCTACTGGACTCTTTTACTTTGCACTATACTTGCCATAAACTCTTCATATAACAATCCTTCTATAGTTTAAAATCTGTCTTTACTTTTACTTTATATACTTTAATATTTACATCTTTACCTACTCCCTTTAAATTATAGGCTTATACCGCCTCACCTGTGGTATAATGATAAGGGTGTATTTTGTTTAAATAGTTCAAATAATACTTATATATATATAATATTTAAATTTATTCATCATAAATTGGTACGTAAATTATATATGTATATTTAAACTATCATGATAGAAAATATAGGTTTAAGGATATAAATAGATCTATTAAAAGTTAACCAAGGTAATACTGTAGTACTATATAAATCATAATAATCTTACACGTATAACACCCATTCACGGACTCAAAGCCCTTGGGTTTCATGTAGAGGGAGCACCAAATACAAAATGGAAGTGAAACCCACCAACATCTCCACAGCCTAGTCAATACCCTCAGGTGGGAGCGATGATAAATTTTATTAAGGGAAGAATTGAATACTGTAGAAAAGACAGATGAAGGCAAGGAGTTCCACAGAACAGATGTGGCTGGAAAGAAGGAGCCACCACAACAACTGAGCTTTCAGTTTTAAATGGCCACACAATATTCAAGTGAAAGAAAGGTACCTCTTATGCTGCGAGGGTGACGTCAATATGATGGTGTTTTAAAATTCGTTTAACCCAGGGATGGCGGTGTGAAGGATAAGTCATATCATCTCTCTCAATCACTTATAACTTCGTAGACTGTACATACCTAAAAGAGATAGGGTATCAAGGTTCCACCACCACAAGAACCAATAGAGGTGATAAGGAGATGTGTGTGAAGTTAGGGCTACTTAGTGACAGCATCTTAGCTAGACCTCTCAACGCCTATCAAAAAGGACGGTGGATTCGTAGCAGCCCAAAATGTAAAAACGGTACCTCCAGAAATCTGAACAGAATCCCCAGCTCCTTTGAAACCACCTTAGCAACTGTGTAACGTAGTTATAAGATTTCAGACAGATCTAGTTTACGACAATAAATGATAAAAAGGATATAAGAATAATTAAAATGATTTCAGATACATCGTCCCGTAATGCACGCCGAACGCTACTCACCAGAAATATGGCACAGCGTTGGGATGATACTTTTGAGAGAAGTTCAGATAATTGAAAAGTGCGAGAATCTTTTGCACGCATTAGAAGTTTACAAGATTGTGCGTGCCTACTCGCGCAGAACAGAATCCCAGTCCAGAACTGCTCACAATAAATTTTTATATCTCGAAAATTGTGAATAACAGAGAAGACTGTCTTGATGGTCCGCGCCAGAAGGTTTGTGTTTAGTCAGATCGAGTGTATATGAAAAGGACAGAGTTTAGAACGACCTTCATTCTCACCGAAATTGAAGGTCATTGTGATAGTACATCACTAATGAAAAAATAGTTTAATGAATTATAGGACCAAGGTCGCGGCGGTTAACTTAAGCATCCACCCGCTCCCACCCGGACTAGCAGGTAAAGAATGGGTAAAGGTAGTTGTCATCAAACAAGTGTGAGTCTCGAAATAAACGTTCTGAAGAAAGCTAAGGATTAAATAGTAGTCATATCAGGTATGGAGAGAAACCCGAGAAATCTCGAAAAGGAAGGGAGATTAGAGAGTAGCGATGTGAACCATTCATGGTCAAAAGCTTTCGAATATTTCAAGTGACACAACACATAACTCTCACTATTCTCTAAGGATAGAAGAAAAATAACGAACTATAGTATGCAAATATATTTAAATTATTTAATATTATTATACATAATATACTGTTAATAAATATATGTGTTATATATTATTATAATCAATATGATATATTATATATATATATTGATGTATATGGTATCTCATTTATAGCCCCCGTATACATAAAAATGTCAGTCGGGCAAGTATATAGGTATATCCTGTTAATATATGATATATATATAATAGTGTATATTATTATATATTAATAATATATGTATGTAGGGTGGAAATTCATAATACTAGAATATTAGACATCGGTATATTAATAGGAAAGCCCTATAGTGGTATACCTCAGATGTTATATGTCACATAATATATAGTACCTATGACAATTGTAATTCAATTTATTAAACATAACATTTAGAAAGTGTAAATAATAATTTTTAATATTTTTATTACTAGATTATGACAAAATAGAAATACTAGTTTCAATAAATCATATTTGACGGTTAGTCTATTAATCCCAGTAGACAGATTTATACCTCTAAATTATCATAATTAATAAATATAAGGTGCTCATAAATCAATGGGTAGCTGAATGATTGATATTATATACTAGTCGCTATATAGGTGATATGGTACAATGATAACTATCAAGTAGTAACTTAGTAGTAACGAAGTTGGAAGTAGTAATAATTATAAGAGCGGTTCAAGTCAGTCTCGCAAACTACATAATAGGTAGTAATCTAGGAAGTAAAAGTATACTAAAACTCGCTATAAATACCCTCCTATTAATATGATAGAACGCGGAACACTATGGATATCTACATATATAAGAGATTGAGAATTAGATAAGTTATTATTATAATTATATGATAGTTAATAATATGGAATTTCTCACAAATGCCAATAGTAAATGATTCTACTAATCTAATGGATAAGTAGCATATTATGTGAGATGATGTGTAAATAGTGATCAATTATATATATGTACATAATGGTCATTAATGTATATATAAGAAATATATATTAATTATGAATTAAACTCACTAATAGATATAGATATATGCTCATATAGATTATGAAAGGCACATAATTATTAAAGAGGGTGAGATCCAATAGTCTCTCTAAATGTAGAAAGCAGAATATATAGTGAAATAGATGAGCTCATATAAGTGATCTCAATATAGGTAATAGGTATAATACTTAATAGTGCTCACCAAAAAACAAACTCCCATAATAATACATCGTACCCATATAGCAGTAAGTACGTTTAGTAGTATATGAAAAAAATTGATAACTAACGATATTCCACAATATATGGATATATTGGAAATATATACACGTATACTAATATATGTCAACACACAAACTTCCACTCAACCCTATAAGATCAGTGTAGTTGCATGACTCAATTGTCTAAGTATTGTGAAAGTGTTATTCTACCCGTCAGCCAATATAATAAATTAAGTATAAATTATAGGAGTATCTAGATATAATAAAGGATATTATCCTTTTGTGAGCCTGATTAATGAAAGTATATAACTATAGTATGGTATAATATACTTCATTTCTTGTATGGAGTTATTGTAGTAAAAGTATAATAAAACTAAAAAGTATATTTAGAAGTATTATGCCTCCAGTCAAGAATTAACAGTTTCACTACGGTATTTTCTCGGGTGATATATAGTTATCGAAACGCTATTATGTAGGAAATGGATAAATTATAGATATGTTATAGAGAGTAATAAGGACAATTTATGATTTTAATAATTAAGTCAATAATTTTTTCTAAAATGTCAAACTGTAATGGCTGCAAATATATATAGGTAGATCATATCAATTTAAGAAGACTTGTATCAACAATATCAATAAGTGTGAGAAGAGGTACGGTAAAATAATGAGTAAGATAATGCCCTCCATATAAGATGATATTATTCACAAAGTATAAGTACAAGTGCAAGTACAAGAAGTAGTTTAATATTCTATATTTACTAATTTATATGTATAGCGGGCCTATATAGAGTTGTTAATAATATTAGTACGATAGTTCTCAAGCAAAACGGCGCTCATTTAATTATAGAGTTATAAATATAGATATTATGGTATATATATATAATGGCATGCTATTCTAAAAGTTATATATTATATAATATATATTATATATATATATACATATTATATAGAAAAATTATAGTATAAGGATTCCATCATATAGCTGTTGTATAGAAATCAATGAGCTATATATTATATATATATATATTAATATAATAGGATATATCTAAGGGATATCGATTATTTAACATTAAGTATCATAGACGATAATAGTTAATAGTGAATCTATATATAGACATAATACTAAATATCAACTAATATAATAGAGCTATAATAACAGCTTGGTATATGATACCAATTGATGTGTTATATATATATATATATATTATCAAATATATATATATATTATATACTGCCTAATATATACTATGTATTAGTAATTCTCACTATAGTATAAATAATACGTTTTAGTCTCTTATGTTATGGTAATATTATTATTAGCACCAACTAAACCAGTATATCATATATTAATATTATGTCACAAGACACAACATAGCTACACGTCAAATACTATAAAGGTTAGTCAGAGGTAAAAAGGTAGCGGATGGTATATAGTGAAGCATATAATAGGAGTCAGAGATGATAAATATATACGGCTCACACTGTGCTGATACACTATGAGATAGTGTAAGTGAGTATATACTTAGTAAGACCGACAATAAGACAATGCACATATAGATATGTATGGCACTGACAGACAGAATAATGAGACGCTATATCTAGGTCAAATCATATTACCTTATAAATAACATTATTAAATAGAAACTAAATTTAAAAATGTATAGGAAATAATAATATGAAACCATCATCGCGCCTCTGTACTGAGTCATATTTAATGTAGCTCAATGTAGTTAATTATGAAATTAATATACTATGGACATTAAGAATATGAAATATATGTAAGGATTAATGTAATTTTTGATGTAATTTGAAATGTAATTATAGAATAATAGGATCACTATTTCTACTATATGAAGAAAGTAATCAAATCTATGGTAATGGAATGTATAATAATAATAAAGAGAATGATAATAATAATGCCTAATAATACAAATAATAACAGAAATGATAAAATTGCATAAATAAGAATATATATAAAAAATAATATTAAGCTGGAATGAAATAGAAGATGATCAAAACAATAAAATAAGTAAAGGTTGAATAATAATAAATAATAAATTAATAACATTAGAAATATACATTTATATTAATTCAAATAGCATTAAATTGTTTATATAGAAATATTGAATAAAATAATGAAATAAATTAAATAAAATAGATATATATAATTACATAGAGAGAATTCGCTTGAATACGACATATATAAATAATAAAATAAATGATTAACTTGACTAATAATATAAGAATATACATAATAATATAATAATATGAGAGATAGTAACATAAACTACCCCATGAGACCGCTATACTGTAAATAATACAATCAATCACAAATAGATATATGATCCATAATGATCATGATAATAATATAGCAATAATAGATAATGATATATTGTTAAATAATATAGCTAATAATTATATAGTTATAATAATAATCACCATAATAAATATAATAATAATAATTAATGAATAATGATTGAATAGACCACTTTATGATGTAGACATATAATTAAGGAATATATAATCAATCAATAATAATTGTTAATAATAATAAAAATAATAATGAACTAGAATAATGATGAGTAGTGGATGAATATATCAATCAATAATCTATATCAGATATTAATCATAATTAATATAATAATAAGTAATAATATAATAATTAATATAATAATAATAATATATAATAATAAATAATAATAATAAAGTAAATAACTTAATATAATAATAATAATATATATAAATAATATATATAGATAATGACCTATTAATTAATATAATACAATGAATATTAGAAATGAATACAAAATTATATAATAGCATAACTATTTAATATGAGAATTTACAATAAAAGGAATAATAAATAATTAATAAAGTAGATATAGAATAATTAATTAGACTAACCTCACATAACATAATCACTAATAGGCATAATACAAGCACACTCCATAAGAACCGGATGCAATAATAATAGATAACAATAGGATAAGGGGAAAAAAGATTGGACAATATTATCAATAGACAATAGTCAAATAATATAATTAATTGAACCCATAATGAAAGTGAATGAATAATGAGTAAATAATATAAATAATCAATAATAATAATAATAATAATCACAAATAGAATTGAATATGAATTAAAAAGCAAAGGTATGATAATAATAATAGATAATAACATGTTTATATATGATCACATAATTAGTGATAAATGTATTATTTATTAATCTAATGAATGAATATAATAAAAATTATAATTCAATGCAAAATAATAATGAATAATAATGATAATAAATAATAATAAATAATTGGAAGTAAAGAATAATAATAATAATAATAATGAGAATAATAATTAATATAATTAATTTATATAATTAAAAAGATTATAGATAATACTAATAATATAATAATAAATAATAATAATAAATAATATACATAATAATATTAATAAGTAAATAATACATAATGATAAGAAAAAGAAATTCCTCTTCGAATAATAATTATAAAAAAAGTGAATAATAATAAATAATAATAATAATAATAATAATTAATAATAATAATAATAAATAATTTAAGTGTAATAAAAACTATATATAAGAATTAGATAATAATAATAATAGAGTGAAATGAGAAAAATATAAAAATAAAATGAATATAAAATCAATAGATAATAATAATAATAATGAGACTAATATAATAATCAATAAATTAATAGAGGAATTGATTATATAAAATGTAATAATATATAAATGAGTCGAATAATAAGTGAGATCAATATAATCAATAATGGAAGTATAACATGATATCCAAAGTGCAATAAAGAAATAATAAAGAGTCAATTAATAATAAATTAATTCCAATAATAATAATAATAGGTCTCCTACCAAAACACTAATGTAAATAGCTGAAATATAGGCGTAAGAGAAGCAACCCAAAAGTAAATTGTGATCTCAATAATGAATGAAAAAAAGAAAGAATACAGAAAATGGATGAGAGTAAAAACTGAAATGACCAAATATATGAAAGCGTGAAATTAATAAATAATAATAATATAAATATTTAATAAATTAATAAAATACCAGCTACTGAACTTCTATTATTACTACGAGTACTACTAAACTGAAACTACTACTACGTGGGCTGACTACATACTTATACACATAAGTTATAAACTAAACTACCTAGAATAAATAATAAGTAAACGCATAACTAATAATTAATAATAATGATAACTTATTAATCTATCAAAAAGTAAGTAAATTATAAAGTGAATAATAATTAATAATAATAAATAATAATAATAATAATCAAAGTAATATGATAATATAATAAAATAATTAAGGAAATAGTAAATTATAATAAAAAAAATGAAAGATGAAATAAATGGAATGAATAATTAATAATAATAATATAAAAGATAAATAATAGTATACTTTTCCAAGAATATAAATTTTATAAGAATAACATAATATCATTATTATTATGATTTATTATTATTATTATTTATATTATTATTATTATTATTATTATTATATTATATATTATTATTATTATTATTATTATATTATTATTATTATTATTATTATTATTGATTAGATTATTATTATTATTATTATTATTATTATATATAATATTATGTATTTTACATTATAATGATGTATAATTCAATTATTATGTCGGATTTGAAGCAAATTTAATGTGTGATTAATTATAACACAAATATTAATGTTTACCTATTCAAATTATAACCTATAATATGATTAGTGTATTTAGTATTGTCTGTATTAGAGCATAATTATCTATTGATGAATAAATGTATGAATATTAAGGTTATTTTTATAATTATTAATTAGTTATTTTACTTATCTCTCATATATATCGTATTATGTAGAAATAATTATTATTAATTATTATAATAATGGAAGTTATTATTATTAGTGTGAATAAATGATAAAAAATCCGCAGTGTCAATTTATAGATATATATAATTGATTTATATATATATATCATTTTTATCTATTTAAGTTTTTATTATTATTATATAGATTATCAGAATTATGATATATATTATTAGTATATCTAATGGTATTAATCTGCCCAGAATTATTATTATCTATATTATTATTAATATATTAAATAGTTAATGTTATTTTATTATTATTATTAATTATTCTGTCTATGTTATATATTATTAATTAATTATTGATATATAGAAAGACCAAAAAGAAAATCAAAGAGAATTTTATATTTCTTTACTTTTTTCACCTCATTATTATTATATTATTATACTTGATTTTATTGATTTATTTTGAATTTTTATTATGTATTAGTGTTTATTAATATTATTGAATTTATTATTATTACTTTGCTAATGTTTACTAACTTTAAATTGATTAAGTATTTATTACCTCATTAATTATAAAAAAAAAATTATTATACCTATATGTGATTATGATTACTCAGTAAGCATATACCAGAATATATATTATATGTTTCCTAGTAATTTTAGTATTGTTTAGCATTTCAGCTTATACTTCATTTTATTGATATTGTGAGTATTATTTTTTCTTATGATTATATATTTCTATTACAATTAATAATTAATATAATTATAATATATTATTAATTTTATTGTTATAATTTAATTTAAAATAATATTATTATAAATTTAATTAAATTTATTTATAGAATTATTATATACTTATTAATTATTACAATATTAAATTATAATATTTTTAGACTATATATGTATTATGTGATATATTTTAATTTTTATTATGATTATATTAAATATCGACGACTCTGGATATCAACTTCATATTAATCTGTATTGATTATTTGAAATAATAGTATATTAATTAAATAAATATTATATAAAATTACCTGAATTAATAATATATGTATATATATTTATTGAGTATTATTATATTATTATTAATATTATTCGGATATATGTTAATTATTATTATTAATTATTTTATATATTATATTATTAATAATTATTATATATATATATTATTATTATATATATTATATATATATTATTTTAATTAATTGGATTATTATTATTATAATTATAATTATTATTAATTATCTATTATTATTTAATTCTTATTATTGTTATATTATTATCTATATTATTATTATTATTTAATTAAATTTATTTATAAATTATTTATTTTATTAATTATATTATATTTATTATAATTAATTAATTATTAATGTATAGATTATTATTATAAATCATTAGTTATTGTTTATAATTTTTATTATTATATTATATTTGGGGATTAATTTTAATTCAGAATTAAATGATTATTATTTGATTAATTATTATATTATCTATTATATATTTAATTGTTTATATTTTATGTATTAATTAATTATTAATTATATATTACAATATAGTATAATATTTATTTTTTATCTATATGTATATTTATTATTTATTATTTATTATTAATAATTATTATTAATTATGATATTATGTAATTTTAATGAAATTGGATTAGAATTCCGAAGTTAAGAATGAGTTTCTTGAGCTTATATTATTATTTTTAATTATTGAGAATTAATTATTATATAGTATATTGTTATATATATTTATTTAATTTAATTATTATTTATATAATTATTAATTATAAATTATTATTTATAATATTAATATTAATATTATTATAGATTATTATTATTGAATATTATACTATTTATAATTAATTAATTATTCAAAGGAAATCACTTTCTATAAATTGCATTACTATTAACATTAATATGATATATTAATTATATAAATTTTATTATTAAGTGTCGAAAAATTATTTTAAGATGGAAAAATAAATTAGTCAATATTTATATATTTTTAAGATATTTTATTATTATTATATATATGTAATTAAAATTAATATATTATTATATCATTTTTATATTGATATATTATATTATATATATAATATTGATATAATAATTATTAATTATTATATATATGGATGGAATTACTATTACTTTTTATATTATAATAATCAATTTAAACATAACTGTAATTAATTATATTATTATCATCTCTGTATCATATTTAATATTATTCTTTTTATTATTAGATTATTACTTATTAAACATGTAACATGATTATTAAATTATTTATTTATCTTTTAAACTTGTGTATTAATATTAAAATTATTTATGAAATATTATTGTGATATTATATATTCATTATGTAATTCTTAAGGTATTATTATAATATTTACCGACCAATTATATTATAAATTACCTTTCATGAGTATAATTACAATATATATAGAATTATTAATACAGTATTTTCCCTAATCTATAACTATTAATTATATTATAAGTAATCTATTATATATATTATATATTCATTATTATTATCTAGTTTATTATAATTTTATTATTATAATTATTTTTTATTGTGGTTATAAGAATAATGATTATTATTTAGTTTACTTTATATAATTATATATTATATATTATTATTATTATTGGAATTATTATTAATGATTGTATTTCACCTGGATTTATTCATTTATACTCTCATTGAGTAATTAAATTGATACTTTATTATGTATTATTAATTATTATTTATAATGATATAATAATACTGTATTAATAATGATAATAGTATCATTATATAAATTATTATTATTATTAACTACATCATTCATCTATCATAAATTCATCTAGAATGCTAAAAACTGTATGTAACAGTGAATATGTGTATTATTATTATTATTATATTTTATGTATGAATATATCTATACAATTGCGAGTGTGATTAAATTGAATTATAGTTACTATATATTGACATAATTCAATGATATCGATTATTTTAGGCGATTGTGATGTGATTATTAATTTTTAGCGATGTTATTATGTATTAATGCTTATTAAATTTGATCTGCTTTTTACTCACTTCCACTTTAATTGCGGTATTATATTTTGTAATATATAGTTAACATTGTATTTGATTAATTATGACTTTGACTGTATTAAAGTTAATGTACTAATTCATATATATGGGACAATATATACATATTAATTATATATATTGTGAACTACGTAAATATTAAAAACTTTTTATATTTTACTCCACTTTTGTATAATATTTATATTTATAAGTTATTATGGGTAATCTAATCTATATGTACTTACAATTAGTGTCAAGGATTATTCTTCTCTGAGCTATCTCTTGCATTCTCATGATAATTAGTAATTATTCATTATTTCTCATTATTTATCATACTAGAGAATATATATCCTTATCTTTTCAATTAATATATTATGATTGGATATATTATTATAGTGTTATCTTTATGACTCTATATAATTCAACTTATTAATATTCGATTCTTGTATTATGTGAAAGGTTAAAAATGCTTATATTCTGTTAGTTGGAATTAAATATCAATGCTATAGTAATAATTTCTATTGGAATCCACACGGTATGTTCTATTATAAAATTCATTAATTAGTTAAGCAAATTCATTCAATTATATTTTTATTCAAAGTTCAATTATGTTAATCATATGGATTATAATTCCCATAACCCTCATATTGACATTATAATTGCTTCATAATATGTTAATACTATAAATATCTTCCCAGCAACACTCAGTTATCTAATTATCCTATAATTATTCAGTATATCAATAAAATCAATATAGAATTGATTTTCTGAATTTAATAATTATTATCGGTATTATTCTAGTCCAATATATGCTTTTAATCCCATGATTATATGAATTTACTATAACATTTTCCTGGCAATATCTTCTTTAAGGAAATGAATTGAAATTGGTAACCTATAATTATTATCAATGTCACTATCTAGCCATTTAACAATGATAAAAATGTAATAGTCTAATAAATTAACTTCAATGAATATATATTATCATTAATTTATTATTATAATCTCATCTGCTTCTATCAAGGTAGAGTTGTTATTAATCTCGCACAGGCATTGCGATATTGTGATTATTATTTTTTTGAATATTTTAATATATATAATTATATCGTTGACTGCCATACTATAGTAATTATCTTATGTTAATTATTGTAAATTATAAATCATATATAATAAAAACAAAATATTACCTAATGTAATTATCCAGAAAGTAATTGTCGTTGATAGAATTATTCTTAGTATGTACGATTCAAAAGCGGGTATGCTTCGCGCATCAGGCGCTCTTAATGTTAGCCGGGATTTCTAAAAGTTAGTATATTTGAATACAGCAGAAATGAGTAGGAACGTTGGTAATTATGTTTGAGGAATGGTAGGCTCAGCCTTAAGGAAGTAAAGAAACCTTCGCAAGAAGTAGAGTCCGAGACCCAGGAGAGGAGGAGGAGGAGGAGGCCAGGAAAAAGTCACGCAAAAATCACGAGAATTCCACCAGTCGCCATTTTAGCAAAGTAGGATTGGCAGTCAGATCCAGTTTTGTTTAGGAGTCCGTAACATCCTCATACCTACGCATAGTGGCGTCTTCGCGGTCTCTCTACTCTCTCCTCTCTCTCATCTTGTCTCCTCCTCTCATAACTTAACTGCCCTGGGTGGTCAGTTCTCAGGACTCTGCTTCTACTCTCTCATGGTGCTTATCGAACACTCTCCTCTATTCGTGGCTTCCTCTCTGCGCAGGTCAACTCTCATTTCTGGTCTCTCTCTCTCTCTTCTCTAGAGCTCTCTCTCTCTTTCTCTCTCACTTTGTATTTTAAAATGATGGAGTTTGAACGAGAGTTGAAGCCAGCAGAAAATTTATCTGCCCCACTTAGCTGACCTAGTTCAAAGGATATCTTTGGTACTACCCCCTAGGAAGCCTATTTAGGGTGTGGCCAGAGGAGTCAACACTCTTCTTAGCAACCTTTATAGGAGTACGACCAACGAAGAAAACGGTGCACATTAGTATTACCTTTCAGGATAGAGAATCAAAGAATGCAGAAATATCACAAAGTAACACTTTCCCTGTCACAGATCATTTAATGAAGTAATATATTATAGTATCACCTTTTAGGGTGAAAATCAAAGAATGCGTTAAGGATCTACTGACAAATCTTACCTAATAGAGATCAGACGATTCTGTAATATCCCATAGTAGCAGCTTTCAGGGTTTTGATCAAGGGATACAGTAGTATGCCTTAATTGTTCTTTTCATAGTCGTGATCAGGGAAGAGAGAGTATTCCTTAGTTGTCAATTCCAAGGTATGACCTAAAGGATGTGGTAGTATGCTCTAATAGCACATAATAAATTCGTGATCAAGGATGACATAGTATGACCTAATTATCTCTTTCAGGGTTTATCCCAAAGTATATCGTAGTGTGCCTTAATCAAACTTTTCAGGGTCGCGATAAAAGATGACATGGAATGCCAAAGTTACCCATTTCATAGTTTGTCTTAAAGGATGTTTTAGTATGTGTTAATAACACTTTTCAGGGAGGTGATCAAAAAATGCAATAGCATGCCCTATTAACTTTTTACAGGGTAGGTCTTAAATAATTAAATTATTTTCTAAGGCATCCATCCTTTTTAGACATGTTATTAAATAGTGCCATATGTTACTTTTATAATAATTGTAGATTTTGAATTATTATTATTATTATTATTATTATTATTATTATTATTATTATTATTATTATTATTATTATCTATCTATTATATAGTATGATTATGTGCCGATAATTATTATTTAGTTCTATTGATTCATATTATTGGTGAAGGTATAATCCCTATGGGGCTTCCGAGTTCGATTAAATTTATATGTGTGTATTATTATTATTGGCCATTCTTTGCGCCACCTTTTATCCTGGCACATTATGTAGGAATGGTTATTATTATTGAAAGATTGGCGTAATGCTCTCTTGGTAGGAAGTTCCGCTCATAACACCACTAATGGCGTTTGATGTCGCTATGGTCCTGGGAGATGCAAGGGCTGACGGTATTAAGATCTTCCGTCTAGCGCGACGGAAAAAAAGAAAAGGAAAATATCCCGAGCCCCAGTTTGAGTGGTCAACTAGTTCGGGGTTTCTCATACCCAGAGCAGAAACGAGGGAATTTAAAATTCTTAATACCCAGGTAACCTCTAGCAATATATATGCTCATATACAGCAAGAGACTGCTAAATTCTGACAATAAATATGTATCTTGATGGTATGGTATGTGATGGTGATATATGGTAATATGATTAGAGAGGTGTAGGATAAACCTTTAAATACGGCATTTGAAAATGTGCAATTGGCAAATAAGAAATTATATGATAGATTAACGAAGACATATGAAATGACAAATGCAGCATGCGATGATAGTAAAGTAAGTTATCATTCTCAGCATTAGTGATTTTATAATATGAGGAGAATAAAATTATAATCGTCAGAATGTAGAATAGGTAGATGAAGATAGATGGAATGGAAACTGGTGGGATAAAGGATTATTTATCATTCAAGTAAGATGAGAAAGTTCGAAAATTGTATGAAATGGATGGATGAGATGGATGAAAAAAAGGTTAGAATGGATGGATAAATGGATGGATAAATGATTGACTGGATAAATAAATTGATAGGTATTGAATGGTTCTTCATGTAAGAAAATTTGACTATCAAATTTGAATGTATCAATTGTTTCTTTTTCTATATAGAATATGAATTATAAAAATGATATTTTCCAGTAAATATTAATTGAAAAATGTTACAAAAACTTAGATGCAGGATTACGAATTAATGTACCAAGTATGAAATAGTCAATGGATAGGTCAAGAATGATTAAATTAATGGATGGATGGATGATGGAGGGATGGATGGATAGATGGACATTGGCAATGTATGATGCTCTGAATGGATAGAAGGATGGGGATGGATGGATGAATGGATGGATGGATGGATGGATGGATAAATGGATAGATAGATTAACACATTATATATGTTTTGAAATAGTAGATGGATGTATGGATGGATAAATTAATGGATGGATGGATGGAGGATGGAGGGATGGATGGATGGATGGATGGATGGATGGATGGATGGATGGATGGATGATGGATGGATGGATGGATGGATAAATGGATAGATAGATTAACAATTAATATGTTTTGAAATAATAAAATGGACTGTATGGATGGGATAAATAATGGATGATGGTATGAATGGAGGGATGCATGGTAGGGTATGTGATTGGATTAAGATGGATGGTCATCATGGACATTAATGTGAATCGATGGGATTGGACAATGGATGGCTGGCATGGATGGATGGATGGATGGATATATAGATAAATGAATAGATAGATGGTTGAATGGATGGATGGATGGATGGATGGATGAGGGGAGGCATGGATGGATGAATAGATGGATGGATGGATGGATAAATGGATAGATAGATTAATACATTATGTATGTTTTGAACTAGTAGATGGATGTATGGATGGATAGATTAATGGATGGATGGATGGATGGATGGATGGATGGATGGATGGATGGATAGATGGATGGATGGATAAATGGATGGATCGATAGATGGATGGATGAAGGATAGATAGATAGATTAATAAATGAATTATTGGATAGATGTATGGATGGATGGATGGATGGATGGATCGATGGATGGATGAATGGATTTGATTTATAATTCCTAATACACAGGTAACGGCAACTTTTGGGCATTTTTGCATATATATATATATATATATAGTATATATAAATTATATACCCATAAATAAGGTTCATGTATATATAATAATAATAATATAATAATAGTATTATATACAAAATAATATTATATATATTATATATATTATACTTATAATAATATATTTAATATTTATATATATATATATATATATAATATGTATTTACTCTTCCTCAATACTTTCATTCCCTCCTTCCCTACCTCTCTCACTCTTCCCGCACTCTTTACCTCACTACCTTCCCTCCCATTCTCCAGCTCCCATTTCCTTCCCTCTCTTCCTACCTCATTTTCTTCTCTCTAAATTCCTCTTTTACCTCTCTCCCAAAACCTCCTCCCCTACCTTCCTCTCTTCCCTCCTTCCCTCCACTTCTTCCTCACTCTATTCCTTCTCATCCTAGATCTCACTTTTTCCCCCCTTTCTCTCTTCCCTCTATCATACTTCAGCTTTTTCTTCTCTTCCTCTCTCCTTTCCCTTACTTTAATCTTTTAAATATTCTCCTTCCCTCCATTATTACCTCCTTATCTTATCTCCCTTTCTACCTCACCCTCATTCCTTCCAAACTAATTCCTTAAACTCTATCCTTACCTTCTTTTCTACCCTACCTCTCTACCTCCTTCTTTTCACTACGTCTTTACTTCTCTACCTCTCTACCTCCTTCTCATTAATCTCTTCAACCCTGTCTCCCTCCCTAACTCAGCCTTCCCTTCATTCTTATTTCCTTCTTTTCCCTCCCTCTCTATCTACATTTCTTTTTTTTCTGCCATCTTGTTTCCCTTTCTGATGCATATATAATACTATACCTTACTATTAATATATACTATTTACTTATCTTATATATATATATTATCTCAGTATACTATTATATATAAACTATTATATATAATACTCATCTATATTATATATATATTATATTATATATATATAATATATACTATTTAAATATATATATATAATATATATATATATATTATATTATTCTTAAAAGCTGAGACGGGATAAGTTTAAGGTTGTCGATACTGAACGTAAGTAATGTTGAAAATCACGTTGAAGAATCGTTGCAATGTTCTGTCAAAAATATCTACGGGGAAGATATTCGGCAAATCAAGATTCAAAAAACAAAAGAGATATTATCTCTAAAGGTAAGTTATCTGATTTAAAAATAATGTTGGCTCCTCAATTATGTTATATCTTTCTTTAGTACTGAAATACTAAATATAATCAGCCACATCAGAATAATAATAAAAATTACATAATCATAATAATGAATCAATAATAACTAATAATTAATAATAAATCAATTACATAATAATAATAATAATAATATATAATAATAATATAATAATAATAATAATCTCATATAATAATCATAATAATAATGGAATATTAATAATCAGTAATAATAATAATATTAATAATTAATAATAATAATACATTATAATTATAATTATTAATTATATTATAATTTATAATTTACTACTTATTATATTATTAATTATAACTTATAAATTATATTTATATTTTAATGTATAATCTATAATTATAATCCTATAATCTAAATACATTCTTACTAAGACATATTTTTAATATAATTTGATACATTATAATTATAATAATAATAATTTTATAATAATAATAATAATAATAATAATAATAATAATAATAATAATAATAATAATAATAATAATAATAATAATAATAATAATAATTAATAATAATATAATAATAATTATAATAATAACTACATAATAATTAATATAATAATAATATATTATTATATAATATATAATAATAATAATTTAAGTAATAATAATAATAATAATAATAATAATAATTAATAATAATACAAGAAGTGTATTTTAAAATTTAACTTTTAATAAAAATAAAAATTAATGCAGCATAAAGATTTTTCCAATTTTATTTTTGAATTCATTTTAGAACAAAATTTCACATTCATATGTAAAAAGAAAATTGCTTTCATCGTTTTAATATAAATGTATTTTTTACTTATGTGCCAATTTAGCTAATAGTCTTTTCAATATTTATAAAAACTTAAAACATAAGATTGAAGTTTTTTTTTATAGTTGGTTTAATTAGTTGTTTTTTTTTTTTTTTTTTTTTTTTTTTTTTTTTTTTTTTTTTTTTTTTTTTTAATGTCCGGAACTGGGTTGACACAAAACGTAGGTTCATGAGCGTTTTTTATCTGTGACTGTCTGTCTGTCTCGTCTGTCTGTGTGTCTCCATGTGTGTCTGTTTTGTTATGGTGTGTATGTGTCTGTCTGTTCTATTTCTTCTTTTATCTGTCTCTTTTTGTCTGTCTTGCCCTCTGCACAACACACACTTACACACAACACACACACACAACACCACACACCACACACACACATAATATATAAATATATTATATCATATATATATTTATAATAATATATATATATATATTATCTATAGTATATATATATATATATATTATATAATATATATAATATTATATATATATATATATATTATATATTTATTATTTTATATGATATATATATTATTAGTATAAGTATATATATTTATTATCATATATAATAATATATATATAGTAAAATTATATATATATATATAATATATACTACTACAATAATAATATATATACTATATATATTACATATTAATAAAATATATATTATAGTATATATATATATATATAATATATATATATATTAATATATAATATATAATATCATATATATATATATATATATAATAATCATGTATATATATAATAATAAAATAACCCTATTAATATATATATATAGAGTGATATATACTATATATATATATAATATATATATATAAATACTATATATATTAATAAATAATTACATTATAAACATATAAATATAATATATATAACATATATATAATAATAACTATATAACTATATAACTAATATATTATTATATAAATCATTAATATATATATTATATATAAAATAATAAAATTTAAATATAATAAATATAATTAAAATATAATATATATATATATATTAATATATATAATATATACCTATAAATATATAATATAAATAATAATATATATATTAATAATTTATAATTAATATATATATATCATTATATATTATAATATATATATATTTATATATAAATGTGCATTTTATGTACCGGAAATTGGTTCAAATAAAATCCTGAATGTAGAAAAAATAGTTGCAATGCGTAAACAACAAGCTTTAAATGCGTTTCCTTCATATATATATACCTGCTAAGAACTTGCAATCAATACCTCGTAACGCAAAGGGATATGTGCTTGAGAAGGGTCTTTGGTGCCTATAGCGTGATATTTTCGGCCTACTGAGTAATAAGAGGAGAAAGTCCGCCTAATGAAGAAGAGTGACACTTAGGCTCTCATCGCTTAAGAAGTGGTATCTTTTATTATGCTTATTTAAGGGTAATGTCACAAATCTAAACTAACCAAACAGAATGTAGTTCCCTAAACCAAAAGAGCTTCTTGGCAAAAGCCGAGAAAAAGGATCAGCCAGTCTAAACACCACCTTTGACTGAGAAGGAATTATATAAGTTAAATATAATATAAAAGATATTCTGATTATAATTATCATATTAAGAGTGAGCCTAATAATAAAATTTGGAAGAATTTGACTTCATTGGACATATCTTCCTCGCATACAAAAGGATCATAATATAATAAATAATTATATATACTAAAGCCCCCTATTATAAAAAGTGATCTTTTATAAAAATTTCTTAATAGAGAAATGAATTGATCCGGAATAATATGATAAAATATAAATAAAAGACTATCTAATTTATTGGAATGTGACAGAAAATATTATATTTGATTTGTTAATAAGCATGTCCATTGATTTTTTTTTTTTTTAAATAAACATATTATATTACATATGTGATGAAAATGTTAAGCGCTGTTACTAAAGAATGAAAGAGAAAATCATCCTTCACAATCTTATTCATTTTATAATATGTACAGCGGTGATTAAATTGATTGTGTCATTAACAATTAAGAAGATCATCTCGCTGTACATATTCTGATGAACCCCTCGTGATAGCCCCCAAATCCTTCAGATAACCGGTCAATTAAAATATTAACAGTGCTGATAATTAAAAAGTGAAAAACATCTATCCCAAGTGAAATGCTTATAATTGTATGTTTAAATATCAAGCCTTGAGAAGGTTCAACTCAAATTATCTGTGTAAGTGTAAAACTTGAAGAAATTTTTTATAAAAAGTCATTATCCATTGAAAACAAAGAGCCCTTTCAAAAATTTCAGTGTGCATAAAAAAGCAATGGTGAAGAAGATACCTAAACTTGGGTTGGTATGAGAGTTTCCAAGAAAAATTCCCCCCATTTAATGGTTGGAAGGGGAAAGCTTACGTCAAATATTACCCCCAAGGAAGCTAACCAATTTTTGTCTTCATCTCAAGAAATACCGTAGATCCACCCTAAGTTGGGACAAAAATTTGAACTGAGAGGGAAGAAAAAAGCCTGGTGCTGCTTTCGCAAGATGCCCAGCAATCACCAAGAATTACCATCCCCCCAATTTTTCCTTACGTTCATGACTACTCCGTCAAACAAGGTATAATATTATTAAAATTAGTGCTTGCTTTAGTTTGTAATTTTTCTTATTTAAGAAGGATTATTGATTTGGAAACTCCGCTACTTAATATTATAAATGATAATAATTGGATGAATATGCTTGGATGTATTTAATTTAAGAACTCGCATGTAATGGAAAATAACTTTTTTTTAAAAATTACAAGTACTAGGGAACTTATTCATGGCGAGGGAAATCGATGTTTCCCACATGATTCTTACTCCTCTCCCCCAAAAAGTGAAGGGGCAGGAGGTTAAAATTTTTATATAGCAAACAGAGATGTTGATAATTTTTGTGAAAGTTCCTGTAAAGCTAACCGTTGTCTTAAGAAATTAAAAAATCCCTCAAATGAAAGAAATTGCAATAGTTATATATGGTAATAAAATTTACATTTTATGACAACTGATGTGAAGAACTTTTGACCGAGAGACAAAAATGCATTATGGAAATTTTCTTGTTGTTAAATTATTTTTGGAGAGTTTTAATTATTAATTTTAAGAATTAGATCATGATGGCTCCTCTCTGACTGAAAATGTAATGTGTAAATTTTATACTAAATTATCTATTTATATATAATTTTTATTTTTAATGTGTCTGTAGGAAAATCTATTTTTAAATTTTTTTTTGTTTTAAAATATCGCAAGTAGTTCTAAAATGTCTTTCTCGAGTGAATATAAAAACACTAAAATTAGCGAAAAAAATTAAAAGGAAAAATTTTTTCGTTCTGTTTACAATAAAAAAAGTAGGAGCTAATACACTTCCTTCAAACAAACGTCTGACATCATGATAGTTGAGGAATAAGAAAAAAAAAATAAATAAACAGGAATTGTGCGTATTAGGGAATAAACTCTACAAAATAGTATATAACCAATTTTGAAAAATTGTAAAATAAATTATGGTAAAACCTTAATTTTAAGAGAAAAAAATAAATATTACTTTAACCTTTCTGCTAAAATAACAAATAATTAAAATTAATGTTAAGTAGGCTGGGTGTTCTGGCTTTTACAAAATCACCATATTATGTACCGGAAATCGGTCCAAATAAAATCCTAAATGTAGAGAAAATAGTTGCGTTGTATAAACAATACACTTTATGTGCGTTTCCTTTGTATATACGTGCTAAGAACTTGCAATCAATGCCTCTAAGAAGGTTATGTGTATTTATGTAAATTAAATTTTCCTGCGTGTTATAAGATCATGAAAGAGGCTGTTTTTATTTTTTTTATTATTATTTAAAATTAAACTAACTAAGCAGATGTATTTCCTTAAATCGTCAGAGTTTCTTCGCAAAAGACGGAAAAAAGGGAACGGCCAGTTAAAACACTACCTTTGACCGAGAAAGCAGGTCACAGACCCTTGCCTTTGGAAAAATGTCTAATTGAGTTAAGGGAATAGAAGCATAAGTTGTCGATTAATCATCTTAGAGTGAGTCATAACTAATATAATATAGTTAGTGAAGATTTTGATTCCTTTGATTATATCTTTCTGTATACACTCGTATACAGATGATCATAATATAGTAAATATTGTATAATAAATGTCAAATTAAATTGATATTGTTTAAAAATTTCTTAACAAATCACAGAAAATGTTTAATATCGCATTCCATTCAAATAGAACATTTTTTCGACCTCTTTCTAACTTTTAAACTTCAAAAGAACTACTAGATTACTCAAAATTTCTCCATTTTACACAAACTCTACATACTTCCCTTTTAATTTCAATAAACACGTCATTGATTTCTAATAAATATAAAGAAATTAGTATCTATATCCTGGTAAGATTATAAATTAAAAGCGCGCTGTTTAATAAAGAATGAAAAAAGAAAAAACAATTTTTTATTAAACTATTTTTTTTAATACTATGTAATAAATACAATTCAAAGAATAAAGTATTTTCATTAACTACCAGCTGAATATATAAGTACTTATCAGATATATATATATAATTATATATATAATATATATATAATATTAATATTACTAAGCAAGAATAATATAATTAAGCAAGCAACTTTTAATATTCTAAAATAATATATATTATAGTGTAAATGTGAATTAAGTTAAAATATTCTTTTGACATAATATATTAATATAATATATATATATATATATATATGTAATTAATAAAATGTTATATAACTCATATAGTTATGAAACTATATAATATAGGAGTATATAATTTCAACTATAAATTAAAGATACACCTATATACTATTTCTAGTCAAGTGAAACCAAAACATATGTATATCAGTACCCCCGGTAATAATAATGATCTTATATAACAGGCTATAATATAAAATAATATATTACAGTATAAGATATAATATATATAATAAATAGAAGTATAAATAAGTAGGGTTGGTGAGGATAAACAGCTAAAACCCAGCCCCTCAAAAACGGAATAAGGAATATTAGATGATTATATTATAAGAATAACATTACATAAATTATTGCCAAAGAATATTACTCATAAAATAACTCATAATATATATATATTATGAACTTATTTTAAAGAGATATTGTATTCAAATACCCTATATATATATATAATATAATATATATTAAATATATATATATTATATAATAA
>JABUQX010126632.1:0-10000 GCA_015478945.1 Trachelipus rathkii | reverse complement strand
TTTGAGAACCCTAATTTTTTGAGAACCCTAATTTTTTCGGCAACCCTAATTTTTCGGCGACCCTAATTTTTTGGCACCCTTTCGAAGAAAGGGTGCGCCAAACGGTTGCGTCAGCAACCGTTGTACGTATTACCCCCCTATTTTACGCCCCCTAATTTTTTCGACCGTGGGCCATTTTTGCCCACGGTAATTTTTGGGTAACCTTTAGGGGCTTAGCCCTTTTTTGATGTCGTTACCTTGTTTGACCATGATATTTAGGCTTGACCTTACCATATTACCATGGGTCATTTTTGATCCCACGCTAATTTTTACCCCATTCGTAGCCCACCCGTCACAATTTCGTTTCCTAACTTGTTACGCATGATGGACACCCTAACTTGAACACCTACACACGTGCGCGTGCGCAACACACACACCACACACACACGACACACCCTTATACACACATTCAGTATGACACTTACATTTACCCATAGGACACTTACATTTACAACTTATACAACACCGGTGCGCGTGCTTCACACACGATACACACCCTTGACAGGATTTACCATGGGGTCAAATTTGACCACGGTAATTTTTTACCCTTCCTTTTAGGGGACTTAGGCCCTTTTTTGATGTCTTAACCTTGTTTGACCATGATATTCGGCCTTAACCCTTGCCAGATACCTTGGGTCAATTTTGACCCACGCTAACTTGATGGCTTTGGTTCCCAATCAACGTAAGAAGTATCTAGTGATGTTTATTATTGTTCTATGAGTATTAGATGAATGCCAGGTGAGTGCCAGTGAGTGCCAAGTGAGTGCCAATGAGTGCCAATGAGTGCCAAGTGAGTGCCAATGAGTGCCAAGTGAGTGCCACATAGTGCCAAGTGAGTGCCACATAGTGCCAACTGAGTGCCACTTTTTTCAAGCCTTTTCTAGCCTCCCCTGAGCGTAGAATTAGCCCTAATATGGGTGTCTTCCCCTAGGTATATAAGGTACAGGGATTCGATTGGTGTATATTGCAAGTTGCGGATGCTTCCTAATATGAGTTAGTCTTTTTCTAACACTTATACACACATACACTCTGACACTTATACACACATTTACTATGACACTTATACACACTATGACACTTACATAAACCCATACATTTCACTCACACCCACACGCAGATACACTTACACTTACACTCACACACTCGATATTTTTGATGCCTTAGCATTAACGCCTCAACTTTGATGCCTCAGCATTATGCCTCAGCATTGATGCCTTAGCATTAATGCCTCAACTTTGATGCCCCAGCATAAATGCCTCAGCATTGATGCCTCAAATTTGAATGTTCATCTTTGATGACTCATCTTTGATGACGTCATCTTTGAACCATCTTATATTGATGACTCATCTTTGATGAAATCATCTTTGATGTCTCATCTCTACCCCACATCGCTAGAACAGAGTTAATATTAATTTTTCCCTTAGTTCATAAGCTAACCACCAGGGCGCAGCATGATCTCTCCGCGTAAGTCCCACGAACCGGCACCCGCAGGTGCGAACCCGGCGCGTTCCCGCCCGCCCGCGTGCGCCCGCAGGCGCAATTTTCTCGCGTACCCGCCCGCAACCGCGTGCGCCGCAGGCGAATATTTCAGCGTGACCCCTCCCGCCGTGCTGCTCACGCACGCGCATTTTTCCCGCATTCCCGCGAGAATGAATATATATAATATATATATATATATTTATAATTATATATATTATATATATATATATATATATATAGTATTATATAGATATATATATATATATATACTATGAGTCATTCATTTTTATTTCATACTTAAACATTTCAAAGAATTTCTTTTCAAATATACTATGAGTCAATTCATTTTTATTTCATACTTAAACATTTTTATTAAAACATTTTCGCGAACCTAAAAAACTGAAACTCATTACAGACCTATTATTTAAAACATATTTTTAACATTATTTTTTACTTAATACTTTTTACTTAATACTTTTTAATTTATTAAATTTTTAAAATTGTATGTAAGAAGAAAAAAATTCAGAGTGTCTGATAATAAACATTTTATTTACTACAATTGTATACGAAATTTATTAAAAACATATACTTATACCCTTAAGCAGTAAAGCAGTAAAAACAAAAGCTGTTATTACCTAACACCTAGGGGATTAGTATGCCTTTGTTTTACTGCTTTACTGCTTTAACTTTCTGCTTTACTGCTTTTACTCATGTTTTATTTACTCTTTTAACTTTCTGCTTTACTGCTTTAACTCATGTTTGTACTGCTTAACTCTCTGCTTTCTGTTTTTAACTCTCTGGCATTTACTGTTTTAAACTCTCTGCTTTTACTGTTTTTTTAACTTCTCTGCTTTTAACTGCTTTAACTCATATTTATTAACATTAAGTTTTCTTTTATATTTTTTATTTTGTTTTAATACTTTTATTTATTATTTCTATTTTATTTTTGTTTTTAATACTTTTTTATTTTTAATTTGTAATATAATTGTAAGATAAAAAATTCAGAGTGTCTGATATATAAACATTTAATTTAATAAAATTGTACGAAATTTATTAAAACATATACTTTACATACCTTAAAGCAGTAAAGCAGTTAAACAAAAGCATACTACCTAACACCTAGGGGAATAGTATGCCTTTGTTTTACTGCTTTACTGGCTTTAACTTTCTGCTTTTACTGCTTTAACCTCATGTTTTACTCTTTAACTTTTCTGCTTTACTGCTCTTAACTTTTGCTGTTACTGCTTTAACTTTTGCTTTACTGCTTTAACTTTCTGCTTTACTGTTTTAACTCATATGTTTTACTGCTTTAACGCATATATTTATTAACATTATGTTTTTTATTTAATATTTTAATTTATTTTTATTATTATATTTTTATTTATTTTTATTTATTATTATTATTTTTATTATCTTATTTTTATTTTTATTTTATACGTAGTGTAACATTATGTTTTTTATTTTTTTGTTTATATTTTTATATTTATTTATTATTATTTTATTAATTTTTGTTAATTAATTTTATTATTTTATTATCTTATTTTTATTTTATTTTTATACGTAGTGTAACACTTCTGGCCTATTGTTATTATTATTTAGAAACACACACAACACACACACACACACCAACACACACACACACACACCACACACACACACACACACACACACATTCACTATGACACTTATACCCACCATTCACTATGACACTTACACACATTCACTATGACACTTATACACACACATTCACTATGACACTTATACACACATTCACTATGACACTTATACACACATTCACTATGACACTTACATTTTCCCATAGACACTTACATTTACACTTACACTCACACACAGATTTACTTACACACGCAGATTTACTTACACTCACACAGATTTACTTACACACACACACACACACAGATTTACTTACACTCACACAGATTTACTTACACTCACACACAGATTTACTTACACACGCAGATTTACTTACACTCACACAGATTTACTTACACTCACACACAGATTTACTTACACTCACACAGATTTACTTACACTCACACACAGATTTACTTACACTCACACAGATTTACTTACACTCACACAGCTTTACTTACACACACACACACTCACTTTACACATATACGTATAATTTATTAAAACATTTTATGTTTTAATTAAACACATACATTTATATTACTCATTCAAATACAACTAAAATTATTTCAAAGTTTCTTAAAACTTCTATAATAAATCAAACATTATCTTTGAACAAAGAATTTATTATTAACTGTTAATACTTTTTGTTTATAAATTTTATAACTATCAAGTTTTTAAAAATAACTTTTTACTAAAATTTTATGAATTTTTATATAAAAAACATATATTTTACGTACCTAAAGCAATAAATCAGTAAGGGTCAGCCCCAGCACCCCTCTTTACACCAAGCTATGCCACGTTTTGTTCTAGTGACTTACTGGCTTTACATCATCTTTAGCCATGTAAAAGTTATAAAAATAACAAAATAAGTTCTTCTTCTGCTAACATATCATGTATTTTATTATAAAATCTTTCTAAGTTCTTATTTAAAAAATAACCAATTATTCACTTACATTTATAATATTCGCTCCCCGATGTTAACTAAAAATATTTTCAAAGTTTTTTAAATAATTCGGATTTTCTTTATTATTATTATTATTATCTATGTACATTGACAATCCATCACGAGAAAAACACAACAACCCGGACTCCTTACAGATACGAAACTGACGTGACCTCTCTCTGTAAAATGTGGTTGAAGATAACTACTTAGGTTCTAAATTTAGGATAATCCTTTTGTACCCCGGGGCGATTTAGGCCTAATTCCCGGTCAAAATATATTTCAAACTGGCCTTTTTCTGTAAAATGTGGTGCAATAACTACGTTAGGCCTAAATTTTAGGTATAAAATTAGGATAAACCTTTTTGTATCCCAGGCTGATTTAAGCCTAATACTAGGTCAAAAGGTAATTCCAGCATAGACAAGAATCAAGAATCAATGTTATTATTATTTTATAAATATATTTCAAACTGAAACATGCTGGATCGGTAAGATCCTTTAAGCAGGTAAGAAGGAAATGTTTACTTTTCTTGTGAGTGGACGGAGTAATCCTTATCTCTATATGACCTTGTATGTGATTGGTCGAGAATTATTTTATCGCTTTTTAGTTATGAAAAACATGTTTTTTTCATATCCTGAACCTTATCTGTGATTGGATGAAAAATTATATTGGAGGGTGCGTGTTTTAGATCCAAACTCATTTTAAAAATCATACTCGTTTTGGTCTTAAGCGGTGTACACAATTCTTCTGATTTGTAATAAAATGCTCTATTTTTCACTAAGTGTTATATCATGATTCACCTTTAACATGTATACTCAATACAAGACATTGTCAGTGGGAAATCAAGATCCCCGGAAGTAGGGTTTCATTCTTATATAAAAGAAAACCCGATGGATTTGAATTTTTCAAGTGTGCCACCCAATCACCCTGTTATAATACAAAGCGTATTTTCGTGAGTCCAGATGAATTACTTTGTATATGTAATCACACTGAAGAGTGGCTTACAGAATACTTTAAACCAAGCTCAGCTTTAAACTGGACCGAAACAGTTATTAGCTTTTGCGAAGAAACCAGCGATAAGCAACTTACTCTAGCATTTTATAAACACCAAAACCTAATCAGTTTGGAAGTTAGATTATGGAGAGAAATAATGAAACATTATTATTTGAACCTACATCATTTGGATTCTACATTTCAGGCCCCTAGCGCAGATGAAATATATGTTAGAGGTACGTAAGCGCATGTTAATACAGTTGAAGAAGACATATGTGTTATCTAATTACGTAAACGTAGTTCATTACATGTTATACCAAGAATACGCATTTAAGAAAACCCTGATCGATGATCCTACGGTTATCATCGGGGGGACCGGGGGCCTTTTTTTTTTTTTTTTTTTTTTTTCCTTAAGTTCTATAGACGTACAGAAATCATTTATCTACTTAGAAAACAATGGCAAGGAAAGTTAATTTATGGCAGGTGACCAGAAGTGTAAATATACTTGATATCTGAGCGGGAAACTTTTTACGTATGTTGTAACTGAGGTTATGATGAGACACCGAAAACTATATCATCGATAATGATATAAATGATTGGCATATCTGCAAAGATTTGGAGAATTTTAATATAAAATAATCATAAACATTATGTGTAAAATGTATGTGGAAGTGTTATATATAATATTCCTGTATTATATTTAATGTGAACCTTATATAAAACCATTGTACTATATTTAATTTTAGCTTATTATATATATATATATATATATAATTATATATATATATATTATATATAGTAGTATATATATATATATATATATATTTATATATATATATTATATATATATATATATATAATATATATATTATATATATATATATATATATATAAATTTACTTAATTAACGATATTAAAATTCTAATTATATAGTAAAGTTTTTATTATCCTTATTTTTACTTTCTTAAATAAATATTTAACATGTATGTTAAGAGTTTAAATGAACGAAACCCAGGTTCAGGATATGAAAAAACATGTTTTTCATACCTAAAAGCGATAAATAATTCTCGACAATCACATTTACGAGGTGCATAAGGTAAGGATTACTTCCGCTCCACTCACAAAGAAAGGTAACATTTTCCTTTCTTACCTGCTTAAAGGATCTTACCGTTCCAGCATGGTTCAGTTGAAAATATATTTATAAAATAATAATAAACATTGATTCTTGATTCTTGTCTATGCTGGAATTACCTTTTGACTGATATTAGGCTTAAATCAGCCTGGGATACAAAAAGGTTTATCCTAAATTTAACCTAAATTTTAGGGCCTAACGTAGTTTATTGGCACCACCTTTTACAGAAAAGGTCGTTTGAAATATATTTTGACGGAATTAGGCCTAAATCGCCCCGGGGTACAAAAAAGGCTTATCCTAAATTTAGACCTAAAGTAGTTATTTAAACACATTTTACAGAGAGAGGCCAGTTTCGTTTCGTATCTGTAAGGAGTGCGGGTAGTTGTGTTTTCTCGTGATGGATTGTCAATGTACATAGATAATAATAATAATAATAAAGAAAATCCGAATTATTTAAAAAACTTTGAAATATTTTTAGTTAACATCGAGTGAATAATATAAATGTAAGTGAATAATTGTTATTTTTAAATAAGAACTTAGAAATGTTTTAATTAAAATACATGTTATTGTTTGCAGAGAAGAACTTATTTTGTTATTTTTATACTTATTACATGGCTAAAGATGATGTAAAGCAGTAAGTCAATGGAACAAAACGTGGCATAGCTTGGCTTAGAGGGGTGCTAGGGTGCTGATTTACTGATTTCATGCTTTAAGGTACGTAAAATATATGTTTTTAATAAAATTTCATAAAATTTTAGTAAAAGTTATTTTAAAACTTGATAGTTATAAAATTTATAAACAAAAAGTAATATAACAGTTAATAATAAGATTAAAAATTAAAATAAAACTATATTTATTATGAAGTTTTTAAGAAACTTTGAAAATAATTTTAGTTGTATTTGAATGAGTAATATAGTATGTGTTTAATTAAAACATAAAATGTTTTATAAATTATTACGTTATATGTGTAAGTGAGTCTTGTGTGTGTAAGTAAATCTGTGTGTGAGTGTAAGTAAATCTGTGTGAGTGTAAGTAAATCTGTGTGTGAGTGTAAGTAAATCTGTGTTTGAGTGTAAGTAAATCTGTTTGTGAGTGTAAGAAATCCTGTGTGTGCAGTGAAGTAAAATCTATGTGAGTGTAAGGTAAATCTGTGTTGTTGAGTTGTAAGTAATCTGATTGTTGAGTGTAAGTAAATTTGTGTGGATGTGTGAGTGTAAGTAAATCTGTGTGAATGTAAGTAAATCTGCGTGTGTTAAGAAATCTGTGTTGTGAGTGTAAGTGTAAATGTAAGTGTCTAGGGGTAAATGTATGTATAAGTGTAAGTGTGTGTATAAGTGTCATAGTTGAATGTGTGTATAAGTGTTCATAGTGAATGTGTGTGTATAAGTGTCATAGTGAATGTGTGTATAAGTGTCATACGTGAATGTGTGTATAAGTGTCATGTGAAGTGTGTGTGTGTGTGTGTTTTTTTGTGTATGTGTTGTGTGTGTGTGTGTGTGTGTGTGTGTGTGTGTGTGCTAATAATAATAACAATAGGCATGAAAGTAAATAACACTGTGTACTGACCGTAAATATAAATTAAGATAATAAAAAATAATGCTGTTAACAGATTAAAAATTATTACAATAATACTGTCATGTAAAAAAAGTATTGAAATTAAATAAAATAAAAAACATAATGATAATAAAGTATAAATAAAAATAAAAATAAGATAATAAAAATAATTAAAATATTGCAAAAACTAAATAAAAATAATATATTAAAAATAATTACAATTATAAAAATGATAATTGTAACAATATATGAGCTAAAGTAGTAAAACATATGAGTTAAAAACAGTTAAGCAGAAAAGTTAAAGCAATAAAGCAGAAAGTTAAAGCAGTAAAGCAGAAAGTAAAGCAGTAAAGCAGAAAGTTAAACAGGAAAACATGAGTTTAAAGGCAGTAAAGCAGAAAGTAAAGCAGTTAAAAGCAGTAAAACAAAGGGCATACTAATCCCCTAGGTGTTAGGTAATAACACCTCTATTGTTTTTACTGCTTTACTGCTTTAAGGATATGTAAAGTATATGTTTTTTAATAAAATTTCGAACAATTTTATTAAAATATAAAATGTTTATATATCAGACACTCTGAATTTTTTTTATACTAAATAAAACAAATAAAAAAATAAAAAAGTATTAAAAAAAAAATAAAAATAGAAATAATAAATAAAAAGTATTAAAACAAAATAAAAAAAATATAAAAGAAAACATAATGTTTAATAAATATATAGTTAAGCAGATAAAAGCAGAGAAGTTAAAAACAGTTAAAAGCAGAGATTAAAACAGTAAAGCAGGAGAGTTAAAACAGTTAAAGCAGAGAGGTTTAAAGCAGTTTTAAAAACATGAGTTTAAAGCAGTAAAGCAGGAAAGCTTAAAGCAGTTAAACATGAGTTAAAGCCAGTAAAGCAGAAGTAAGCAGTAAAGCAGTAAAACAAAGGCATACTAATCCCTAGGTGTTAGGTAATAACACCCTCTATTGTTTTACTGCTTTACTGCTTAAGGTGTGTAAAGTATATGGTTTTTAATAAAATTTCGTACAATTGTAGTAAAATAAATGTTTATATATCAGACACTCTGAATTTTTTTCTTCTTACATACAATTTTTAAAAATTTATAAATTAAAAAGTATTAAGTAAAAAAGTATTAAGTAAAAATAATGTTAATAAATATATGTGTTAAATAATAGGTCTGTAATGAGTTACAGTTTTAGGTTCGCGAAAATGTTTTTAATAAAAATGTTTAAGTATGAAATAAAAAGAATGACTCATAGTATATTTGAAAAGAAATTCTTTGAAATGTTTAAGTATGAAATAAAAATGATGACTTATATAGTATATATAATATATATATTATTATATATATATATATATATATATATATATTATATATATATATATATATATAAATATTATATTATATATATATATATATATAATATATATATATAATATATATATATATTTCATCTCGCGCGGGATGGCGGAAATATTGGGCCTGCGGGCGCACGCGGCGGGTGGTTTCGCGACGGTGTTCACCTGCGGACGCGCGGCGCGGGTACGCGGAAAAATTTGCGCCGCGGGCGCACGCGGCGGGCGGGAACGCGCCGGGTCGCACCTGCGGGTGCGGGTTCGTGGGACTTCACGCGGAGAGATCATGCTGCGCCCTGGTGGTTAGCTTATGAACTAGGAAAACATTTAATATTAAAACTCTGTTCTCGGATGTGGGGTAGAGATGAGGACATCAAAGATGATTTTCATCAAAGATGAGTCTATCAATGATAGATGTATCAAAGATGAGTCATCAAAAGATTGAGTCATCAAGATGAACCCTTCAAAAGTGAGCATTCAATGCTGAGGCATTAAATGCTGGGGCATCAATGCTAGGGATACATGCTGAGGCATCAAATGCTGCGGCAATATGCTGAGCATCAAAGTTGAGGCGTAATGCTAGCATCAAATATCGAGTGTGTGAAAGTGTAGTGTAAGTGTATCTGCCTCGTGTGGGTGTGAGTGAAAGTGTATAGGTATGGTTTAATGTAAGTGTCATAGTTGTGTTAAGTTCATAGTGATGTGAGTGTACTTAAGTGTCGTAGTTTGTGTGTATAAGTAGTTGAAAAGGACTAACTTCATAGTAGGAAGCATCCTAACAACTTGTAATATACACCAAATCGAATCCTCATACTTCATAACCTAGGGGTAGACACCCAAATTAGGGCTATTCT
>JABUQX010126630.1:0-10000 GCA_015478945.1 Trachelipus rathkii | reverse complement strand
TTATATTTTTCCCTAGTCACAAAAGAAGCCAAGTTCAAGTAACTAACGAAGGAAGTTAATGACTCATTGAACGGGCAAAAGTCACTATCTCTTTTTCTTCAAGCAAACCAATAAGAAATGAGAATTCAGCAAAAGAAAAACGTCAAACATTTCAAAATGCGGAATAAAGAACCGTGTAAGAAATAAAAACATTTTGAGCCATTGAGAGGAGCGTTTAAGAAATTTTGGAAAAAAAAAAGTTTGTTATCAAAATCGAATCTAATACAATTTAAATTCTTGATAAGAAAATATTTTATAAAATCGTAAATTAAATTTAACGATTAACGGATGTAGGGAAAAATTTTAACTCGTTAATAGTCCGTTACTTCTTTTTGAAATTAACGAAAGCGTTAAAAGTTAAACGAAAAATTAACGAGTTAATTAACGGATTAACGCTTTAACGCGTTAATTCCCACCTTTGTATATATATATATATATATATATATATATATATATATATATATATATATATATATAATATATATATATATATATATATATATATATATATATTATATATATATATATATTATGCAAAAGATATATATAATATATATAATATATCTAAATAATATATATTTGTATATAATAATAATAATAATAATGGCCAAACTAAAGAAGTTACCCGCATGATATCTCGAAAACTAAGATAGGTACAAGAAAACTGATAACATATATGGAATCAGCGTATGAAATTTGTATGGAAAATGGAAAAAAAAAATTTTTACTTTTTTTTTTTTTTTTTTTTTTATATCCAAAACTACGATAGGTAGAAGAAAAATAATAACATATATGGAATCAGCGTATAAAATTCTTTTATGGGCTCGAGCCGACGGTGGACAGAGGGGGGGACGTTTCCATACCCCGTATAGGGGAGGGGGGGTAATAGTCCTACCCCGTCGGTCCCCCAGGAGCCGAGGAACCCCCGAACGTCTTTCCATTTTGGGGTTTTCCCTTGGGGTATTCTTTTAGTTAAAAAAAAAAAAAAATCTTTTTTAATACATATTTTATACGCTGATTCTAAATATGTTATTAGTTTTCTTTTACCTATCGTAGTTTTGGAGATATAAAAAATAAAAATAAAAAAAAATTAAAATTTTTTTTTTTCATTTTCCATACAAATTTCATACGCTGATTCCATATATGTTATCAGTTTTCTTGTACCTATCTTAGTTTTCGAGATATCATGCGGGTAACTTCTTAAGTTTAATTATTATAATATAATATATATATATAATATATATATATATATATATATATATATATATATATATATATATATATATATATATATATATATATTATATATATATATATATATATATATATAAATATAAATATATATATAATATATATATATAATATTTATATATATATATATATAATATATATATATATATATATATATATATATATATATGAAAGGAAAATTTAAATGTTCATAATTAATAATAGTGATGAAGTCCAAAAATTCCATAAAATTCCATATTTATAACATTTGTCTAAAATAGTGACCCAAGTCGATTTTCATGAAACTTACATGAAATATTTCAAATAAGCAAGCTGCAAAGAAAGAAGCGTAAAATAAACTTAGCGAAATGACCCTGAAAAAGTTAACACATTTTTAATTTGATATTTATAACATGTAAAATTAAATCTTACTATTTTCCTAAGTTTTATAGTTACCAGATGCTTCTTTTTTTGTATTTTTCCCACCACTCTTGGTTCGATATACGGTGGGCGGAGCCCCCCGTAGCTAAATTTCGTGTGCCATGCATCTGTTATATTACGATTTCATAACTTTTTCAGGGTCATTTTTATAACTTCTTTTTACGTTTTTCCTTCTTTTCAGGTCATTTTAAACACTTCCTGTTAGTTTCATGAAAATCAAGGAGGTTCCACGAAATTAATAAGGTCCATATAATGTGTTTTTGTTTGTGGTTTTTAGGGATTTGATTAATTTGTAGTTGTATGTATAGTGTGGGGATGGAGTGATGAGTGGTTTTAATTTTTAAAATAAAAAAGAGGGTGCAGATTCTAAGGACAGTACCAAAGTGTGTTTGGTATCTCCAATGGTTCGGGCAGGGGGGTAGATGGATAAATGGTACAATGTTTTCTTTCTTGGTTTATCTTTGAACAAAGTCATGTGACTATGGTCGGGGGCGGAGTTTAGAGGATCAGAGCGTTCCAAAAGTTTCATGAAAAAATTGAAACTATATTTAAACTTAGAAGTAAGACTGCAGAGCCTTTTTTTTAAAAAAAATTTTTTTTTTTTTTTTTTTTTTGCTCCGGTCCCACCCAATGAGAAATTTTTCCTCCAACGGAGTCAAAGGAAATTTTACTCTCCATCAGCGGGATTCGAACACTGGACTCCGCGTTGCTGAGCTAACAGTAACCGGGCGCTCTATCCACTAGGCCATCCACGTTCCCAAAAAGAAAGTTTCAAGTCTAGCTTATAAAGCCCCCGGTCTTCTCCTCCCATAATTGCTGAGTACTCAAAGGGCAGCCCCCATACCACCAACCTTTCGGTTAAAGAGCATCGTAAGTTTTAAAAATATTGCCTTAAACAATCTTGATCATAAAATATTGCTCTTCCCTTTCCATCAATATGATAGAAAATTTTTCGTAATTCTCACATTTTAGAAAGTATATTTTCAGTCAAACCTGTGCAATTGATTACTTGTATAAATGTATATTGATGTATTTTCTCTGAGAGCAATGTTGGCAGAAAACGCGATATATGAATCGAGAGAGCTGAGGTTCACACTAAAGTAATGCTAAATAAATATTATAAATATTTACTTATATATAAACAAGAAAATTAATAATGAAGAATATCTTATTAGAAAAACAAATTAGACGAGGATATATGAAAATAAAATAATTGAAAATTTCATAAAAACTTCAATATAAGACACCTAAAACTATTAATTAAATTCGCTTTCTACTTTGTTATGAAAATGCAAATTTTCAAATTAACAACACTAATATATTTTTCAAATGCTGAAAATACATCTAAAATAAATCAGTTTTTAAAGATTTAAAACCTAAATTAATCTAGAATGCAGAGAAATTGTTGAAACTTCTATCTTATTAGAGTTCTTAAATTAATAATTGTATGTCCTGAAAAATATAAAATAAAAATAGTGTTAAGTTTTTTTGTCAATACTTTAGAGAAAAGTAAAATTTTCATATGGAAATTGAATGAATATTTGCTGTAAATTTATTATTCATCCAGTTCATATGAAGTTTTCACAATAGGTGTAGTTGAGACGGGTAAAACAACTTGTTGTTCTGAAATATCTCTCTTTTCTGACGCGAACCTGATAACATTCAGCCCATGAAAACACATTTATTTTTTTCAAAATGCATAGAAAAAATTTTTCCCACTTTAACAGTAACTCAATTTTTATAATGTAAGAACATAATAATTTCAAATGTTGAAATTTATGGAAAAATGGTACTACTAAATGAGTTCTAAAATTTATTTTAAATAATAGAAAAGTTGAAAAATAGATGGAAGTTTTAGAAAGAAACATCTTTTTTATATAACCTCATTTTTATAAACAAATAAATCAAATGTATTGTTAATGTATAAAAACAAAATGAAAAGTGAGGAGTATCAAAATAAGCGACGTCAATTTAAGACACCTAAAACTTATTATTAATTCGCTTTTTACTTTGAAATCTCCATTTGAATGAAACCATTATATTTTTCAAATGCTGAAAATACCGTTAAAATAAAATTTTAAGAATTACCAGAAATAATATCTATATTATGATATGAAATTTCTAGGATTAATAATCGTACTTAATGTAGCTCAAATTTTGGTAATCTTGTGAAAAAATTTAAAAGCAAAAGCGTGATTTTAATAAAGAGTAACACCTCCTTTTTCTTATTCTCAAAACAGAAGTTATTCCACAACTAATGAAATATATGGTGTACGCTTTAATAAAAAATACAAATATTGAAAATTTCTTATATTAAAAAACGTCAATTTTATACACCTAAAACTTGAATAAATGTCACTCTTTTCTGCTTTGGAAATTGCAGTTTCAGGAGTGAGAAACACTAATTAATTTAATTCCAAAATGCTTCAAAAAAATTACGACCATTGCCACTACCAAAATTATTTCAAAATGTTGAGAGATGTAGGGTAAAAACTCGTTCTATACAAGCATAAAAGTACTGCAATTTGTAGCCTTAAAGACTCACGCAATACCGTAATTTGAAACGTAATTTTTAGGAGTTTAAAAATATATTTTTATTATAAAAATCAGTTTTTTTTGTTACGATTCTTATCTAAAAGATAAATAAACATTTACGATATTTACTAGAGCATATAAATTATTTATTAAACATAAAACATTATACTTTTTAATTATATAATTATCCTGTATAAATATTAAATACTACCTTTAATTTGGAAAATAAACAAAATTTTAAATAAATTTTTCAATCTTTTTATTTAGTTATTAAGTGTAAGAGCATTCAAGATCTTTATAAAATCTGTACAATTAATGCAGGTTTTCATTACAATGGTATAAATAAACTCAAATTTTAGAATATTATACAACCATAAATTTTTTATTTCAATTAATATTGAAATTTAAAATGGTGTAATAAATCGATACTATTAGATGATTTACTAAATAATTAATGTTTATAGGTATTGAAAAAATTAAAGGATAATAAACAAATATTGTTTAAAAGAAAATTTTTTAAATATTAATACAGAGTGAGTACAAACATTGAGAAAATTGAATATTATATAACAATAACAAATTTATTAGAAAAACTTCCAAATAAAACCCACCATATATTTCTTCCAACTGGAGAAATCTTACCTAAAGCTATTCTTAAATTCGCTTTTCTGCTTTTATGGAAATTTGCATATATATAAAAGAAAACAACATTATATTTTCAAATGCTGAAAAATACGGGTCCCGTAAAAACTAAATTTTAAGAATTTACAAGGACCAGTAGAAATTCAAAAAGGTTGAAATTTAAAGGAATTAAGGCGCTCGACTTCACCAGCCAAAAGTTACTGGTGTATTATGTATCGTAGGGTGAACTACCTCACAAAATATATCTAAAATTAGAAATGTTTAATGTATTTGTCTATTAAAACAGGTTTATCACAAACTAATGAAATATTGGTAAATAAAAAACAAATATTAGTGAAATGTCATTAAAAAACGTAAATTTTTAAGATACCGTAAACTATTAATAAATTCATACTTTGTCTGCTTTTGAAATTGGCATTTTCAATGAAATGCACAAAAATAAAATAATTTTTTATCCAAAAGAGCTGAAAAATTGAAGTTATTTGAAATTAACTTCAATTTTATATAATTTTTTTTATTGAGAATTATGAATTTTTTAAATTATTAATTTCAAATTTATTAAGATAATATTTAGGATTTATTTATTATAATATATATTATTAATTATTATTAAATAGTAAATTATTTTTATAATAAATTTAATATATATAATAAAATAAATCAGTTAACTAATTTTAATTGAAAGTTTTATCTATTAAATTATATAATGTTAAATGTGAAAATTTTTATATATTATTTATATTTTTATATATTAATTTATTAATATATTAATATATACATTTTTCTTTTTCAGCGAATATTTTTCCTATTAACCCCCCCGTAAAAAGAAAAAAGAAAGGGGGCGTGAGCATTTTGGAAAAAAATTATTCAAAATTAAGTTTTTTATAAAACCACCCGGTGGTTTCAACAAACTAAAATTGTTTTTAAATAGTATTTGTTGGTTATATAAAAGGACAGAAGTAGTTGAAGAAGTTTGGCAGTTAGAAAAAAAAGGGGCGATAATGTGTCAAAATCCTCCAAAAAGACATATCTCGTTATATAAAATACTGTAATATTCACTTCTCTCCTTTTTTCTCTTTATTAAGGATAGAAAAACTATATGTACTATTTCAATAAGTTATTAATAATTTATTAGTTAATAAAAAAAAAGAAGAAAACTTTTCCTCTTTTATTTTTTATTGTAAAAAAATTATAACTGTTTTCCCAAAAGGGGAAAGTTTAAAAAAAAATATGCGCGATTTAAAAATATATTTCTTACTTAATTACGTCATTATAATTAATAATTATGTGATAAACCTTTTTAAATAATTAGGGGCGTGCGCATATATGTGGTGTGAACTATATTTAGGTCCAGAGTAGATTTTCAAATAGTATGAAATTTTGGCCCGGCCTCACACATAAAGTAGCTGCTACTTTTTATAATTAAAAAGGTGTCTACCAGTGGGCCATAGGCTGGCCCCTTATCAGCTGATAGTTGATAATTGGTGAAATATAAACCACGACATTAAACCCCCGAAAGCGAAATTGTTTTAATAAAATAAGACAGAAAACGAAATTATGTTTTTAAAAAAACTAGAAACTTTTTTTCTTTTCCCCCAAAAAAAGGGCCCCAAATTAATAAATAAAAAACCAAGTATTTGAGAAAGGTTATTGGTTATGAAGAATATATTGTCCCAAATGGTTGTTTATGGTGGGGAAGTAAAAAAAAAAAAAAAAATAAAAATAAAAAAAAACCCAATTTAATAAAATAAAGAAGAAAAAAAAATTTAACGAAAACATGCAAGATTTATCAGTATTAGATCCCTTTTTCTCTATAAATATACAAAACATGGTGTATATATATACAAAAACAAAATACTGAGGGATGAGCAATATTATACCTTGAGGTATAATTAAAAAAACAAAGAGATATAAGATAACCCATCTTCACTGGATAAATTAACCCACACATAGAACAAGGAGTCAGACAGTACCTAAAAGGAAAAAAACTATTAAAATAAATTTCTCATTTTACATGAGACTTAAATTTTGAAATAAATTGCATTTTCAATTGAAGGTAAAACACTATTACATATTATTTCGAAATAGGAGCTGTATAAAAAGGAGCATGATTATCACGTTATAATAAACTATCCAATTTTAATAACTTCGGTACCAAAACTACATATATTATATAATTTCTAAAATAAAAAAGATATAATAAATAACTTTTTTTCATTATGGTTAGAGAAAAATATTTTTCAATAAGGGTTTTTATGTGTTTTTATTTTAGCATTTTAATCAATAAAACTAAAAATTAGGATTTTCCTACCGCTCGGGGAAAATAAGTGTGGAGAAGAAGTTAGTCCAGGGGAAGTTTCTCCTCGGGGCCTTGTGTGTGTGGAAAAGGCGGGAATATTAAGAAAATATAATAAATATTTTTTAACCTTATTGAAACAGGGGGTTTGCAGGCAGATGCTGAGATGAAATAAACTTATTTGGTTACATCCAACACCCCCACCCCACACCTCATCTGCACACAAATCTTCATTTTTTAACATATTGAACGGGGGTCAATTGGGAGGTGAGGGACGACCGCTTTAATATATCTACCTGAGGATAAATATTACAGAAAACAACTTCTCTCTTTGTATTATTGTGCTTCTTTCAGGGATTGTAATACATCTGGGATAGTTTTATCTTTACTGTCAAATGGCTGAGAAATACTTCTCGTGTTCCGCCTCATTAAATTATTCCTCCCTAACCGGAATGTTATTATAGATAAATATACCAAATAATTTCAAATGTTGAAATTAAGGAAAAAAACATCGTACTTTATCGGTTCCCCTCCCCCACCTGGTTACGCTCTCCCCTCCAAATTTCCGCTTTCCTAAGGTGGTGAAAAATTTAGAAAAAAGCAGTAAATGGTGTAGGAACCGCTCTCCAATATTTTTTATTAACACACATGAGTCCCCCTTTTAAAATGTAAACCCTTTATTTAGGCCAAAATTAAAATTATTTAAAAAATACTAAATATATAGAAAAATTAGTTTCTTAATTTTAAATATTATATTATATAATATTAAATATTTAATTAATAATTATTATAATATTAACGGAATGTTTTTATAGACATCCTATAATATTATAAGTAATAAATTCTTCTTATTCTGCTTTATATTAATGAAAAAATAAAAGTGACATTTCTAAATATTTTAAACAATCAAGAGTTTAAGATATCAATGCTTATTAAAGTTAAAAATTTACACATAGTGTTAAAATAAATTTTTATATTTTAAATATAAGATTTAACCTAATATAATTTAATTCTCAAAAATAGTAAAATAAAATTATTATGAAAAATATAAAAATCGTTTATATTATATTAATAATTGATAGAGGTGAAAATATATGTACAATGTGAATATTTTAAAAGAAATAAAGAATCAAAGATATTATTAATATGAAATAGTTAAAAATTTTTTATTAAAACAGGTTTTCACAACTAATGATAAAATAATATTATTAGAGTAATTATAATTGATAAAATTTAAATTCAAATATATAATTTAGATAAAATATTTCATATTATAAAAAACAGTTTTAATTTATGATTAGAAATTAAAATTCAAAGAACATATTATTAAAAATTTAACTTATCTTTTCTGAACTTGACTTCTTTTTGAAAAACTTGCTAATTTCATAATGTTAAGACAAACTATAATTATTTTTATTTAAAGAAAATCCTGTTTAAATACTTGCAATCTTGTAAAATATGTGTAAACCTCGAGAAAAATATTTAAGATTTACCTAATAATCGGTTAATTAAATTTATGAAACATTTAAATAAAAAAAAATTATAGTAAAATAAAAAATAATTACGTAACATGTTATTAGTTAGAATTCATAAGTATAAAAAATAATTAAGGATAATAATGAGTGAATAAAATTGTAGAGTAATAATAAAATTAATTAGATTAAATTAATTTAGAATTAAAATTTAGTTAAAATATTTTATTTGTGAACTTTACCTCCAAATTAAAGTTTTATACATCTTTCAACATACTAATTTAATATTTTATTGGATTTAAATTAAAATATTTAATAAAAATAACAAGTTAAATATTAAATATTAGGATTATATATATGAGAATAATTCTATAATAGATAAGAATTATTGGGGGATGAGTGAAAGGTGCAAAAAAACCATATAAAGTGGGAGTGGTTAATTGTGTATGATGTGAGCAAAAAAAAACAAAACGGATATCTTGATATGCCGCTTTAAAAAAACGTCTATATTGTGAAGCCACAACACATAAAAACCAACAAGAGAAGATATTAATTTTTGCGTGCTGGGCTTGTTCTGTTCGTTGTTAGTTGAAAGGAGAATAATTGCCTGAAAAGCATTTTCACCCCATGAATAAGCTTATTAATTTTTTCTATAATGACTGAATGATGTATATTAAATTAACCTTTAATAATAAAATTTCTGAATTTTTATATATGATTTAATTTTAACCAAATAAAACCCAATGGCCAATGTAATTAGATAAAATTTTAATAAAGGAGATATAAATATCGGTTAGAAAATCAGAATTACGTTCGTGTTACATATAATAATTTAGTATTGAATGTTGAAAAATTTTTAAGAATAAAAATAGAAGTGTTACAATGCACAGCATGTAACTTTTGAAGAGATTTTATTTGTCTTCTCGTTTCACATTCTTACAAAATTTTACATTATATTCAACATATTCAAAATGTATATACGAAAATCAAAATAATTAAGTAAATAAAATTAATGTACATCATATAAAAAAACTGAGGCATACTTTTATGTTAAATGTACATTTTATAAGAAAAGCGTATCTAAAGATAATTTATATTGCAAAAACATTCTAAATAATAACTATTATTTAATTATAACTACTTTCTTCACTTAAATATTTTCCGTAGATTTAATTGAAAAGTCCAGACAGATGGAAATTAAATATTAACTAATATAAACTAATATTTTTAAAAATATCAAAATACATTTTAAAAATCCTACTTATAGACCTCCTTTTGATAATTTAATTATTAAATATTACCGTATTATTTTTAATAATAATTATATATATAAATAAATAAAAAC
>JABUQX010126629.1:27500-30000 GCA_015478945.1 Trachelipus rathkii | reverse complement strand
TAACTTAGGAATTTGATTTCATTTTATTATCATTTTCTGTTATAGATGAAAATATTCATTGAGAATGTGACAATATATATATATATATATATATATATATATATATATATATATATATATATATATATATATATATATATATATATATCTACACTGCCCTATATATATTGATACATATTAGAAGTTAGGTAGGAAAGCCTAGGGATGATTATATATATATATATATATATATATATATATATATATATATATATATATATATATATATATATATATATATATATATATATATATATATATATATATATATATATATATATACTGTATATATATCCGCTATTCCTCTAAAACCTTGCATCATCATATCTGCTGATTCTGCGGTACCTAAATGTCCGTCATTGGTGAACCGATTGACTAATTGTCCTGCTTTCCTTCCCAGTTTGAGCAAACCTATGATGAAGGAAGAAGTCAGATCATCACGAGAAAATTTATTCTGTGAATTCTTAAATTCAAGACTGAATGGAGGTATGGACTGAATAAAGATCGCTTATCCGGCAACGATCATATGGCGTTGAATCAAATTTAGGGTCAGGAATAATTTTGGAGAGCTAAGTTGAAAACGTAGTTCTTGATCTGGTCTAACAAAACTAAGATGGATTCTGATTAAACGTTGTTCAAAAGAGAGAGTGAGTGAATTTTCGAATATATATGCTGATGGGTGAAAAACTATCCGAAACAGACAGTGGGTGAAAAGTAGGCTTCCTCCAAGGTGACCGGCAGGTATGATCTGAACAAATTCCAGCAGTAGAGAATGGTCGAAGGTTGATAGCTTTCTCCCCTGGACAGATATGAAGTGACTTTGGGAGGGCCCTTTTTATTAAAACCGAAGAAATCAGCATTATTTAACAGATTTTTTTTTTTTTTTTTTTTTTATTATTTTTTTTTTTATTATTATTTTTTTTTTTTACAGGTTACCACCATTCATTGGCAAAATAATTAAAGAGATAAAAACCTCGCAAACCTAATCCTAATGAGTCTCTCAGGTGAGCGCAGAAGGTTTTGAAAGGAAGGATTAAATACAACAGGAAATACATAAGATGGTAGGGAGTTCCACAGAGAGGAAGTGGCTGGAAAGAACTCGGCACAACGACGAGCAAGCCTGGGGTTCTCAATATTCACAAAAAATTCGTGTTCGAGAAGAGCACCACTTGTGCTACGAAGCGACATATTGGCTGTGGAATGCGAGAGGTCAACTTCCTCGAGCACCTACGTTGTAGTACCTGTAGGAAAGAGATAGTGCGCCAACTTCATATCGCAGAGATAGAGGGTCAAGATGTCTGAAAATAGGAGACAGTTAATTAGTCTTTTAGCTTTAGACTCAACCCTATCCAAAAAGCTGGTGGAATCGGATCCCACCCTTCCAAATATGTAAAAGGGCGAATAAGACCTCTATATAACAGGAGTAACTGTTCAGAAGAAAAAAATTCCCGCAACCTGAATAAAACTCCAAGGCACACTACTACACTACCAACCGTTGTGATATGAGGTTCCCAAGAATTTTTTTTTTAAGTTCAGACCAAGAATATTTATGTTATTAACAGGTGAGACGTTAGAGTCGTCGAAAGAGATATTAAAGTTTTGAGATGTTTTTGAGAGGGAGAAATGAAGAAGTTGAGTTTTTAAAGAGTTAAATCTCACAAGGTTGAAGCGCAACCACCGGAAAATCCCATCCAGATTGGCAAGAAAAGAATCGAAAAGCTAAAGTCGAGAAGCAAGTCTAGATGCAAAAAGATGGAGTAGATTTGAAATTCATAGAAGAATAGAGTTGAGTCACCAGTATAAGAGTGAACAGAGCTAGAAATGCAGCTGAGAAGATCGTGGGTGAAAAGTAAGAATAAAGTAGAAGATAGAACAAAACCTTGAGGAACACCAATGCTGACAGAAAATGAGGAAGAGGTCGCTCCATCAGAAAGTGCCGATATGGAACCATCTGAAATAAAGCTAGACATGAGTATGCAAAGAGAAGGAGAAAACCCAAATGAAGGGAGCTTAGAAAGTAGGATTGATTTCTTATACACTTATAATTGTGAAAACCCTCATATATAGAGCCTTTAAATTTTTCTCGGATTTGGAATCGTTTAACGCTGAAGTTAAAAGAAACAAACAGAACCTACTCAACTGTAACCACCCGTTAACTTTACAAGAAAAAATAATAAACAAAACCATCAACAAACTCTATAAAAAAGAAAACGAAAACAGGATAATACCAACAATGTCTCTGAAAGCATCAATTTTTATTTTAAAACATCAAAAGCAAAAGACTTCGACAAAGTGGAAAAATGCATATGCAACATTATTAATACCCACATTAAATCTACAAGTAACTCAAAAATTACAGTTAAACTATACAACAAAACAAGAAAACTTTCTCTTTGCTTCTCTACTAAGAATTCCCTTTCAGTTAATCACCATGTCGTGTACCAATTCACATGTCCCGGGT
>JABUQX010126629.1:0-22500 GCA_015478945.1 Trachelipus rathkii | reverse complement strand
CTATTTTATGGTTTCTTTAAATTAATTTTATTTGAAATGTCAACTCTTTTTTCTCTTAAATCAATATTTTATTTTTAATTATATTAACTATTTTATTTTTGTTTATTTTATTAATCATTTTTTATTAATTTCTTAGTTATTTTTATTTATTTCTAATAATGTTTCTCATAGAATTATTATTTTATATATATAAAGATACCAAAGGAAATTTAGGTATTTAAAATTTTAAAATCTAATTTTTTTTTATTTATTTTTTTTTATCCGAATTGTGAATAGGACAAATAAAATGTTTTTTTATTTTTTTTGAAATAAGACAAATGCTTTATAGAATTCCAGAAAAAAACAACCTCCGCAATAAATAATATCCGAAAATGCAGCTTAGTCTCTAAATCCTCTACCCGCCTTCTTCGGAAGCCCGGGTGTCACATTTTTAATATTCATTGAAAATAATTAAGAAAGTATCAATGGGATGATTCTTACACTTTTTGATTACATTTTAAAGAATATTTTTTTATATTTAGAAATATCTATGTAAACATGAAGTTAAAGAATGGCTACAATCATTTTTTGAGAAATATAACATTTTCCTTTCGACGTAAAAAGTTTGGATATCTTCAAAAAACTTGGTTTTACTCCTGAATAAACACAAATTTCCGATGAGAAAAATCCCTATTTTTAAAGCGATAGTTGGCTTTCTTACACAGTTTCCGAGATGTTGTTCTTATGGAACTCTTATGGAATATTTGAAATTAATATATCTCAACGATCCAATTACTCTAACATTTTGGCGAAGATATTCACTGATGTGTTTGTTTGTCATTGCCTTTCCTACTTATCCCCATCCCCTCTTAGAACCACAGTTAATGGAAGCATTCCGTCCATAAAATTCACTATTGAATACCCTGTTAATAACTCAATCCATTTTCTTGATGTTTTTATAGAAGTTGACCAAACCCTCCAAACTTACAACACCCATATACAAAAACCCATTGCATGTAACCCCTTTTTTTCAATATATCGATTGTTTCCCTACATTGCGCCTCTAATCAAAATTAGCTGTCTAGCTTTTCCCTATTTGAGCATTTTAGAATCTCTGTAGTCCTTCAAAATAGACCAAGACTCAACAATATTAAGAACATTTTTTCATCGCTACATTATCCAGAGTGAAAATATTTTTCAAATCTCTTAATAAAGCTAAAAAAAACTTTATACCGTAATAATAATACTCCCTACAACCCATTCACAATGTCAAATACCACAACTAACCATGTCATGTATCAAAAGTTACTAACGTAATTAACATAAACCTGTCATAAATTCACATAATCTGAGATCGTTTCTACACCAACCAACCCTCCAAAATATACCTTCCTGCCAAAATACAACGACATAACCATGTACATAAAGATTGAAACATCAATTATTATAGGAGAGACCATCCGATTTAAAACCGCGCAGAATAGAACAACACAAATGGGATTTGAAAGAGGGTACTAAAGGTTCATCTCTCGAAAGACACTTAGACAATCAAAATCAAGCAATCAATACAAAAGTTTGAGAATTTACTTTCAAAAAATAAACCTTCAAAGGATATACTGAAAGCTTCATAATTTTTAATACAAAACCTCATAAATTTTTAACAACAATTGATGTGAATTAAAATTTGACCGTTTTCTCTTAACAAATTCTATTCAAGACAAGAAGTTAAACCTACTCATGCAAAAATATATACAACCACCAAATTCTCCCTACTATCATTCAAATATTAAGAAGTTATTGCGTGTGACACTTTGATTGAATAAAGTGCTGAATAGGACAGAAAGGCCTCGTCCTGTTTTAAAATGTTAATAAAATTAGTCTCACCTTAATTCGCTTAATCAATATTAAATAATACTTCGAATGAACGTATATTTTTAAAATAGTAATATAATATACAAATATATGGGTATTTTCATATATAATAATATATATATATATATATATAATAAATTTTATATATATATATTATATATATTATACTATATATATATAATTATATATATATATATTATATATATATATATATTATTACGGACCTCATTCCATCTTCCGATAGGTCTATGGGTTATGGCAACGGTAGATTATCTAGGTAGGTCTAGGTTTACGTATCGTCGAACCATATACGTAAGGTCTCCGGTTTCAGGTCCCTGCTAAGTTTCAGGTTAGTGATAAATTGTTAAGTAAAAAGCACAGATTTCTAGTGTGTACTTAACAAAAACTTATGAACCTGAACGCAGCAAGCTAAACTGGAGACCTACACCTATATGATTGACGATGCCGTAAACCTAGACCTAACCTAGAGTCCTCCAAGTTTTGCAATAGAAACGTAAACCTAAACTAGAATGGATTGACGTTCCCCAATATTATATATAATAATAATAGTATATAATATATATATATTTACTATTATATATATATATATATATAGTATATATATATTATTATGAATGTAAATATAAAAATGTATAATAATCGAAGAAAAACTTAGAGAATTGATCGACTTTTCAAAGAAAAGGAGGGTGTGAAACTTGATATTAACAATATCAAGAAGAACCAAGAGATGCGGTTCATTTCAAATTTATGTCTTAATTTTCTCGCAGAAAATTTGCACAAAAATACACTCGAAGAGAAAGATATATCATTGTCTACGTGATCAAGACAAGCTAATGGGAATTACATCAATCGTTGATATTGAAATCCCCGCTGTTATTATTAGAGGTATAATGTGTTGTTACAGTGTGTAAAAAATGCATTTCAGCCAAACGTCGTTCAACTGCCAACATTCCTATCGCATCGTTTCGAGCTGTCCTATGAATCGTAAATAAAATATACCGATCTTACTAACAAAGTTAACAAAGGGCTTTGTTACGGTGAATACAAAATTTTGTATTTTTGTCGCTGGAGAAAACGATAAAGTTCCTGAAACCGGGAACTTTTTAGGCAAACTAACAGATGAAATAACAGATTACGGTTCTGGGACGCACGGTGATTCCTTTGTATGTCCTGGTATTAAGTCTTATGCAGTTAGAATAAGAACAGCAGAAGGTGATATAAAATATATTGTAAATGCCAAAGGTCTTGCAATTAATAAAGATGCAAAAGATACTATCAAGAGAAGCTGCAAAAGTTAGTGACTGATCGCTGCTTCGAAAATAAGGTAGGTCAAGACGAATCATCATATGAAGATATCAGATACAAAGATGATACAGTGAAAGCAATGAATGAAATACAAATGGATGATGATAACGATGATGAAGACGACAAACTGCCTCATAAAAAGACATATAGTTTAGACTAGTCACAGAATCCTATTGCTGAATTACACGGGAATAATAGAATGCAATACAATACTAAAAATACTAGAGCAATACTAACTCCTCCATATTTCCCGGGCTGAAAAGTTGAAGTAGGGATATTATAACATAAGCCACTTATGTTATAGCATCCCTACCACAACTTTTCAGCCCTGGAAATATGGAGAAGTTAGTATTGTAACCGGTTCAAAAATGATGCAGCATACGGTTGATAAGCGTGTCTTTATAGAAATAAAAAACTCTTGTCGCACAGTATTCTATGGCAATAAGGGTACTTTAAATCCCTTATATTATATATATATATATATATATATATATATATATAATTATATATATATATATATATATATGTATATATATATATATAATATATATAAATATATATATAATACATAATATAAAAATATATATATAATATAATATGATGATATATAATATATAGTAGTATATATATATAATATATATATAATATATATATTATATATATTATATATATAGATATATATATATATAACTATATAATATATATATATATATATATAAAATAGTATATATAATATATAGTTTATATATATAATGTTTCTTTATTGCTTTTATTAATCAGTAATAAATTTAAATAATAAAGTTATTTTATTTCGTATTTCTTTTTGAATTCACAATCTATGTAGACTTTATAGTAAATATAGAGATGATACTTAAAATAGGCTAAGTAAACGTAACGAAAGAGGTGGATAAGGGTTGTGTTACATGATTGCGAAAATGATACCTAAATATACTTCAATCGCTTACATCAATGGATCACAAATGGGAAAAGGGTTATGATTTTATGGTTTTGGCATTAATTGATTTATGGAATAATAAATTAAAAGAAAGAAGATTTAGTAAAACAAAAATGTTGTTAATAAAGTTTTATGTTATGTCCACAAGACATATTTTTTTTAAGTAACTGTTTAAACAAAGAACTAATTTTTAATTTTATGTTTACGCAAAATACATGTTCAAATATCGAAATAAAGCAGTAAGGCAGTGAGCATGAATGTGAAGGAGATTGCATATAAATCTTACGTATATACTTTGAATACATATAAATCATACGTATATTTTAAATACATATAAATCTAACAAACTTTATATAAACCACTTTATAACATCACCAATTACAAAGGTGATTTTAACGGATTTGGGGAGAGTTGAGTGCATCAAAAATGACGCATTTATTAATAATCTTCGTCATGTTGATGGGCAGAGCCGTGACGGAAGAGTCAAGTACGCGACGATAATTATAGAGAATGCTCTACCGCGACAGTCAGTAGGTTACTATAAAAATTAACGGGTGTGTAAGTTCTTTAAAACGTACACATAAATACATAACAATAGGTAGGTTTACATAATATCTATATATATACATCTTGCTATCCCAAAATGTTTTATTAAAAGAAGTTTTGTGTTGTTGTGACTGTTAATTTCAAAAGGTGTTACACTACCCTGAGAATATACAGGAGTTATATCCTTCTGGACAGAAAAAAATGACGTCAAATGCGAGGATTTGTTTTTAACAGTATTAGACTAGAAGCACAGAGGAGAAAAAAATTATTAAATTGTTCTTACTTATAAGTAGGGAGGAAGGAATAACAAACTGGGCTGTATAGAGCTGGAGATCAAAGGTTTTGGGTGGAGTTTGAGTCTTTAGTCGTGAAATTTTGAAATAGAGTCGTGAGTCGGTAAAATAATTTAGAGAATTTGGAACTGGGAGTGAAAATAGTATATATGGAGGTACTTATGCTTATGCAAAAAAGTAACCGTGTTTAACATTAAAATAGGAGTTGGTTATAGTTATTTTTACATTAAACTAAGTCTATATTAAGAACTTGTGTTTATGGGATAATGGTTCACAAGCTACTTTAGCTTTATATATGTATGAATTCTTGGAATGGTATCCGCATACATCTCTAGGGTCGAATGGAGTAACATGGTTTAGACGACGTGCTCATTGATCTGGACAGAAATATCAATTTCATGTTTAAAAATACTATGCAGCAATTAATTTAGAACTCCTCACGTATTTAATTATAAAGGTTACAAAATAGTTGGTATGCCCCTGACTAGCAGCGGCGGTTTATTACTCAATAAAATGACCCAAAATATTTCAATGATTATTTATCTAATTTTTTTTAAATCTTAAATATCCAAAAATATATAAAATATTTTAAATTCAATGGTATTTAATTGGATTAGGGGAGTAGTTTTTAGATTTAGTTAAGATTAGTTTTATGTAACAGTTATAACTATTATTATTAGTTTACTTATTAAGAGGTGAGGCATTATATTCATTAACAAGTATATTGGTATGCTAGATTTATTACTTATTGTACGTATTAATGATTCTTGTTTTCCATATATCAATCCATTAGTATTTAAAGTATTTTCTTATATATCTCAAAAATAAACAAGTTATATCGGATGTTAATCAATGTAAACGAAGTGACGAGAGAGAAGTGAGAGTTCGCCTTAGCCCAAAGTTGCTTCTCACTACGAATAGGAAGATTGAAGCTGTAATTAAATTGAAAAAAAGTAGGAACCAATATTTCAACAATGGGATTTCAAGAATAGCATGTGAACTAGGTGAGAAGTTATGTCATAAATCTTATTTTTGGCCACATATATTAAGAGCATAAACGAAATGTTGCTATGACCACCAATCTTTGTATTAAGCTAAATGAAAGGGTAAACATTGTATTTTTTCCAATGGTTTGAATTTTAGATTCACTTGATTGCGAGAATTGAAATTGACACTTAATTTATTTGCACCTTACTATAATAGAGAGTAACCAGCGGCGAACGTGGAGTGACCCACACAAGAAGGACATTAGTAAAAAAGAGACTCATTATGGCTATTACAACGGAAAGATTCAGAAGATTAGAGGAAGGCTGTGAGAGTAAATTTGATAGATGGAGCGTGCCAAGGCCAATATAAAACTTAAATTATATTTTTCTGTTACCACTTAATTTATAAATATTAAATTATTGTTGTACATTAATTCAATATTAAAGTTATACTCAAAAAATTAAAATGTTTTTTAGAGTTTTATTATTTAATTACTGTAAAAACGATTACAAACAAAACCTCACTCTACGCTTGTGGGAAAACGTTTATTTGTCGCGAAAAATGAGTTTGTGACAAAAAGTAGAAGACATACTATTACTTATAAAGAGTAGATCAGCCTGGTGCTCACTCAAATATAGTATGACTTGTGAGCATCTTATTATTAAGTAATAAACAGATCAAATTTATGTACATTTAAACACCATAGAGAAGTTTTTGTGGAAGTAGGAATGGGGTATGAGATTGAGCTAAGTTTAAAAAAGGTTTGGATCATAGAAAGAAGATCAATAATCTGCAGGTTCTCTGCCATATTTGAATAAAATTAATAAGTAATATTGATGGGCAATCTTCCATCAATGCAATACAAGAAAAATCTCGAGCATACTAATTTCATAAAGTGAAATAAAGCAAACATTAAAAAATTTAATAACACTTTGATATTAAAGGAAGGTAAGGAAAATGGATAAATGAAATATATGTGCCACATATGCCTAATTCATATTTCCAAAAGCTATATTTGAATGATTTTATACTTCAATAATGAAAAATTTATCATGATGAAAATATTTGAAAGATCAAAATAATATATTTAGCGAACAAAACATGGTATCCTGTTAATATGTATGCGATCTACAGGAGAATCCATAGACACATACATAGATATAGGCAAAGAGAATCCTAGTTGAGCTTATAAATACTTAGAATAAATATAACCTAAAATTATTCAAGTAAAATGTATGTCTTTTAAGAATTGGAGTGCGGACTATCTAAGGCGTGGAAGAAAGGTGGAAAAAGGGGGATGGGGAAAAAGCACTAGATTTATAAGAGGAGGTAGAAATTATAACAGTAGGACATACTCTAAAATCTTCCTTTGGCCATAATCCATTCCAAGAAATGTATACCATTCAAAAAAAGAATAAAAAGGAAAAAATAAGATTATACAGAGACTCATACATATTAAGTCATAATAGTAGCTTAGACCAGCACCATGGGCTACCTAATATCATGGATATGGACAGAAGAGTAATTTGGACAAATGGGGTAATCGCGCAAAAATACTATATTATATCATGGGGAGGAGAGCAAGCATTAAGCAACTAATATTGGAAAAACTATAAAAACAGAAATTGGACAATATATTATATAGACTACTATATAAGCCCTTTAACCTATGGTACCGCCCTATTATATATTTAAAATTATACCAACTTATATTAAATAGTAGAGAGAGATATATAAACTATTATACTGATTATCACTAGCAGTATATCATAGTAATATAATATAAAATTCATATATATCAATCTATCACTCTTTAATCGTATAAGCTATTCGCTCACTAGGGAACCTAACGATAGACTACCTTACATATATCACTATATGACCTATACCACGTTCGTATGTAGTGGCATTTATATGGATGTGGGAATTTACAATATACTCTAATAAAAGATTTATAAATTTATATTATTATTCCACTCCTATTATGTGTCACTAACCAATATGTCGCTCTTTCTTTACACCAATATATATGATAGCTCAGACATCCATGCTCACCACAATATATATATAATGAGCACCCGCTAACCATAAGGTATAATTAATATCGGCGCGAAAGAAACTCTATAAGTAGCGTGGAGTCACAGATTGAGGATATATTTAAACCAAAGTTGAGGAAAAGCTGTTAACATAAATTAAATGTAAAAACCAACAGGAAGCATCTCATCAAGACCACAATAATTAAATATATAATATAAATTATAATATAAATATATATATTAACATATAATATAATAAAATAATATATATAATACTATTATATAATTAATAATAATTATATATAAATAATTATTGTAAAATTTTTACTCTTAGTTCGATGGTGTAAAAAGGTTGCCATTGCGTATCAAGTCCCTATCGCCATCTTACCGCCCTCAGCCTAACGGTTCGTCCTCACCATAAGAATCGAGCTAAAACAAAGTTATCCTTCATTTTTCTGTAAATATATTAAAAAAAAAATAGAAACTAATTTATAAAACAAAATAACAGTTAAATTTTTAAAAGTATGCAAAGTAAATTTCATCATACCATATAATATAATATATATATATATATATATATAGGCTCATATATATATTATATATTATATATATTATATTATATATACTACTTATATACACTATATATATATTAAATTATATATATATTATATATAATATATAATATATACTCATCATATATCAATATCACCTATATCATATATATATTACTATAGTTATTATTTATTATTTTATTACTGATCATGTATTTTTCATTGGGCCAAAGAAAACATGGTTCATATTTATACTCCTTATATGTAATAATCTCCAAAACTTTTATTGAAGTATATATAGTATATATATATATTATTATATTATTATCTCATAGAAATGACATTAGCTCGTTACATTTCGATTATACTATGATATATATATATTCATAACTAATATACTAGTACTATTTTATTAGTTATGTACCAATATTTTAGCATATTTGTTTCTTGTAGATTTTTTCTATTATAAAAATCCTTAAGAGTTTGATGTTGATTGCTTTTGGTTGTGAATATATATATATTTATTATATATATGTAATATATTATTATATTTATTATCTAAGGTCATATATCATTAACATTTGCTTCTTATGATAGAAAATATATAATTATTAGTAATACTCTTATATCCACTGGAGGAATGAAAATTTAAAATAATATTGTTAAAGCAGAAACAATATCAGAGAAATTAATAATTAAAATTATATAATTACACTCATAATCACATAATACAATAATACATAAAGCATAATAATATGTACAAACATTATTATCAAGCGCTGGAAAAGAATATTCTGAGTTATTATAATATTTGAATTTATTTTATTGTTTATTATTCATTATTTATTTAGAGTATATTATTACATATTCTATTCATTTGTAATTATATTTTTATATTATTATAACTTGTGTGCTGTGGAGAGGACCTGTCATCCATCAAAAAAAATTCATCTTATCAAGGATTTGTTGTTATAAAATTTAATTCTATTGAGCGATTACTGAGAAAGAGCATTATTAATTTAAATTATTATTTAATATTATATATTGCAGCTAAGCTTTGGAGTATTTTTTTTAATTATACACCTAAAGTTTTGGACGTATCTTTATTCGATTGCTGATTTTTGTTCCTTTAATACTATGTTATTTAGTTATATCAATTTTATTTTTTTATATTGTTTCTTTTTTCTTTTTATATGCTTATTTACGACCGTCTTGGTCGAATTCTCACACTTCATTACTATAAGTCAGTTCCCTCGTGTAGTACTTTCCCATTGTACGCTAAACCTGCTATATGATCATTCAAAGGTAAAAGGCACGATAATCTTTTAGATAACTGGAATATACATCTGATAAACTGTTTTAGTATTCAGATATCGAGCGAGAGAGTAGAGTATATGTAGCAGATCTCGATATTTATCAGACAACGTTTTATGGTAGTTTAAATTGAAATTCGTAATAAAGGGGAAGGGAGTACTATTCCACGCTATGAGTCGCCCCCTTGGCACTCGCCATTGGTACATAACCAATATAAATAAACAAAAAACAGCGAGGATAAACAGATAATCGCGGAATTAGTAAAGGAAATGAGACGGAGATTCGAAAGATACAATTACGCTAAATGTAAACTGACACGCTATGCACAACGGTCTTAGAACTCTCGCACTTTAAGTATCCTTTTTACTTAAGTAGGAGAAAAAACCTGGATTGTTGCAAAACTAAGGTTGGGCCGAGACGCAAACCGGCAAGCACCACGAATTAGAAGGGATCACATGTTGCAACTAACCAACGTACAGCAAGCAAGGAAATAATTCCCATCTCTGCACCGCACGCACCGAGCCCTACTTTTAGACACAATAATAATGAATAATGAAGAAATAATAATTAATAATAATAATACATAATGAAAGAAGAATGAAGAATAATAATAGGAAGAAAATATGAATAAAATAATAATAGAGAATAAATAATAAGAATAATATTATCTGATTTAAGTTTATATATATAGTATAATATATATATATATTATATATATATATATATATAATATGAGTAATATATAGAGGTATATAAATATAATATATATATATCCTATAATATATATATAGTATATATATGAAGATAAGTATATATATATACTATTATGAATATATGTTTGTATGTAGACATGTAGAAATAATTTATGTGTATAGAGAGTTAATTATTATTATTATTAGAGATATTATTATTATTGATTATTATTATGTGATTATTATTATTATTATAATGTATGTAATTATTATTAGTATATTATTATATTATTATGGTATTATTATCATTATTCTTATGCTTTTTTATCATATTAATTATAAAGTTATATTATAAATTAATTCTTAATATATATTCCTTACTGCCTCTACCTCTTATTATTATTACTAAAATTTTGGCAGCTCACAACACATACAGAAAAAAAAGAATTATATTTGGATAAAATTCTTTATTATTACTGTTCGGTATTAAAATTAAGGCTGCGGTTCTCGATCCAGAGTTGAAGAGAGAAAAGGCAATGCTATTGCGTAATTACAGATGTTTGACTTCATCATGGAGTGTGCAGATATATAATAGCTTATACTTAAACAAACCGACTTATATATTCATTTTATATATCATCAATAAGGTAATATCTCCCGTAACTCCTACTATATGGAGATCAAAAGGTTAACATTCCCCAACAGTGTTATTTGTCAATTTGCATTTTTTGAAAGAAGAATTTAATAATATAATTTTTTTTATTTAATTTCCCATTAGAAATATTAAAATAAAAATTGTAATATAAAAAATACTTTAAATTTTAATTATAACGTAAAGAAAATCATTTAAAATTGTCTACCAAGTTTTAACGTACAGATTATCATTTAAAATGTCTAGCAAGTTATAAACATTTTCTATTGAAAATATCTTCAGAATGATTATTAAGAATAATTCCCAATTAACATTTTAAAATTTTAAAATTTCACGAATAACTAATTATTATTATTACTATAATCGAATACTATTATTAAATAAGTTATTTTTAGAAATTATTATCAATATTATTATATTATTACGTTATATAATTAATCTATTATATTATATATTATATTATTCTTATTATTATTATATTAAAAAATAACCTTTAAATTTTAAATAACGTAAAGAAAATGCAGTTTAAAAAATTGCTAAATTTATCTCTCCTGAAAGAATACATTAATTATCCATAACAATGCATGTGACTTCTTGCTAAGCAAATTTTCATTCAAACCAAGCTAGGCGAGTAGCAAACCATCAAATAAATCTGAGAAATAAATACTTATATACACCCTCGCTTCTAAGTAGGAACATAACAGAAAAGCCTCTTCAAAGCGTCAAGCTGAGCAAGCAAGCTAAATTTTTTACACTATGCCCTGAGATTCCTTGCAGTCCAAATGTCCTGGTTTTACACTAAAAAAATTAAAACTATTCATTACGCTGTAAGAGATAGTGTATGTGAAATAACTCAGGGACTGAACCTACATAAAATCTAGCTACTACTACTAATTTATTATTTATTATTGAATAATATTATTAAATTGAATTGAGTTATTATTATGTATAATTATTATTATTATAATTATTATTATTATTGAGGTGATTAATTACTTATTATTAATTATTATTAATTATTATCTATTATTATGTATTATATTATTATTATTATTATTATGTAATTATTACATTATTATTATTATTAATTATTATTGACAGTCTTAATTATTATACTTATTTTTTATTAGTTATATAGATTATTATTATTAATTAATTATTATTGAATTAGTTAATGATTATTATTATTATTTAGTATTAATTATTATTATTATTTATTATTATGATATTATTATTATTATTAAAATTATTCGTGATTAATTGTATTTTATTATTATCTCTTATATGACCATATTAGATAGATTCCTTTTATGTTGTAAGCATGGTTGTAGCAATTATAATTGTACTGAAATTACTGTAATTTTGTAAATTTAGTAGTAATTATGATTATAATGGTGATGGCTGTGATTAATATTATTGTAATAATATCGTATTATTGTTTAATATTGTAATTCTATTGTATTATCTTCAGTTATGCTTATCCGTAATTGGTATTAGTGGTATATAATTTAAGCATTGTCCATAATTATTTCTATTATTATTATTATTATTTATTATTGATTATTAATTATTATTATTATTATTATTATTATTATTATTATTATTATTATTATTATTATTATTATTAAAGATAAACCATTACTATCATCATGTCGAGGTGTTAATACAGGGTTTTGTTTATTCCTTACAAACTATCGTTTTTTAAGTTTATATGTTTAAATTATAGATTTTTTATTATTATATTGGTTATATTATTATTTATTATAGATTATTATATATTATTATTGATTATTATTATTAATTATTATTATTATATATTATTATTATTATTTTTTATTGATTATTAATAATTGATTGTTATTTATTATTAGTATTATTATTATTTATTAGTTTATTATGATTATTATTAGGTCATAAAAATAATTATTATTAATTATTATATTATTTATTATTATAACTTTATTTCTTTCTTGTATTATATATTATATTACTATTATTACTATTATTATTATTATATTATTATAGTATTATTATTATCGAATATTATTATTTATTATCTACTGCACTTGAAATCATATTGAATTATTATATACTATTCATCTATATTAATTTGAAAGGTTTTTATTGTTAATTATTATAATTTATTAAGTCATATAATTATTATTTTTAATATTGTACTTAAAGATTTTTGGCAAACTGGTTCAAGTTTGTGAATTAATAATTTTAGAGTATTTGATTTTTATTTTTTTATTGTTAATTGTAAATTATTAATTAATTGTTATTATTTTGAAATTTTTTTTAACTCATTATTATTACATGTATTCGTTTCAAAGGACAACAACACTCGTGTTGCAAATTGTAAACCATTATCAAGCATATTAGGGAAATGTATGGTATCTAGGTTATTACAATTAACTGATGTAGTATCTAAATTGTAAAATATTTAACATATAAAATACCAAATGATATCACCTTAGTTGTTTAGAGTATGACGGAGAGTTGATATATGCGTTCCATATAATGTTGAATAAACATTTTTGAATTTTTGAATTTGAATTATTATTATTATTATTATTATTATTATTATTATTTTTATTATTATATAGAAGAAATAATAATAATAATAATAATAATAATAATAATAAAAATAAATAATAATCAGAAATAAGGAGAAAATAATAATAATAGATAATAAAATATTAACAGAATCATTTGGTTTATAATTATACATCGAGGCTCAAGAGAAAAAAAAACATAATAAGAAATTAATTGCAGCAGGTAGCGGAAATTACAAAAAAATGATATAATAATGTAGAATCTAGATTTATAGACAGACATGCATAAACCCGGATGAGTCCTGCATTGGATTCAGTTGAAGAAGGTACCGTGGGTGAGAAAATATTTTCACATATTTCCGATCAGTTACATCCACTTCTCATCCCTTTAATCAAAAAGAATTTCAGTTTTTTTCTTATACATTGATAGCACGGAGATCCGGCTATCATTATCACGTTCTGCGGTGTAGATTCGGAGTCTATCATTATCACATGCGGATGCAGATTCGGATATCATTAACAAATTATGCGAAGGCAGATTCGGCTATCATTATCACATTATGCTTATGCAGATTAGGCAATCATTACCACATTATGCGGATGCAGATCCGGCCATCATTATCACGTTCTGCGGATTAGGATTCGGCTATCATTATCACGTTCTACGGATACAGATCCGGCTATCATTATCACGTTCTACGGATACAGATCCGGCTATCATTATCACGTTCTACGGATCAGATCCGGCTATCATTATCACGTTCTGCGGATGCATGATCCGGTCTCTTATTCTATATTATTCTATGTTCTCTCCTAAAAAAACAGGATTAAGATCCGGCTATCATTACATTATGCAGATGCAGATTCGGCCATAATTATCATGTTCTACGGATTAAGATCCGGCCATCATTATCACGTTCTGCGGATGCAGATCCGGCAATCATTATTAGATTCTGCGAATGTAAATCCAGATATAAAACGATTATCCTAATCATGTTATGAGAATGCGGATATCTAATATCAGTTCTTAGGCTAAATGTGATATACAATAGCAGGATCTACGGAGATAGGCCGGAATAAATCATTATATCATACAAATATGTCGGTCTGTCTCCCCTATTTCTAATTGCCATTCCCCTACAACTAAAACACTCCCCGCACCCCCATCCACACCCCCACCCCCCTAGTCTTTCTACACAGGACAAACTCACATTAATAAATTTAAAAATAAAATAAAATAAAATAAATTTTTTATTAATTTTTTATTATTGTTTCAACCATTAAATTATCGACTTATTACCTTAATTTAATTATTTTTAATTATTTTATAATTATATTTTTAATTTTAATTCATTATTTATATATTTTATTTTTAAATAATTTATTTTTATGTTTTCAATCTTTAAAAGAATTAAGATTTTTTTGTTCAACAACAACACAACAACAACACAACAACAAAACAACGAACAATTAAGAATACATAATTATAATAATAATAAATAATAATAATATAATATTAATAATTATAGTTTTCATAATAATTAATAATAATAAAATACACATTAATAAATATAAAGTAATATTAATACACGAAATAATATTAAATGGATATCACACCCTATATAAATGAAATAATATATAATTATGAATTCACACAATAAGAATAATAAATTATACATATACTTACAACTAACTACCTACTAACGGAGCTACTACTACACTACTCACTAATAACAATTGTAATGAGGAGTATAAAATAATAAATAATAATTAATTTAAATAATAATAATAATGAATAATAATAATAATGATAATAATAATCAATGTTTTTATTTTCACAGGCCACGTTTTTCCCATTCGTATCGTTTCTAAATGTTGCGCGAGTTTCATTCATTATATCACATTCTAGCTATTTAAAATGCAGCAAGAAAATTTGAATTGCCTCTTAATATATGAATGTATTAAGAAAAAATCTGATATTAGTAAAAGCCATTACTAATATCGGATTTATCCTTTAAAAAAATATATTTTATATATATTTTTATTTTTGTTTCTTCGTAATTTTGTTATTTGTCAGAGAAATAGGCTTTTATCCTTCAAATACATACTGTAAATGAATTTTAAAACAAAAAGGTTGATATAAAGTTAGCATCAAACGTCCTCCTCGACAAAAAAATTGAGCTCTGTTCCAGTTATTACGTAGCTTTTAGTCAGCCTAAATTCTTATGACTCAAACGACTCTTTTGGTCATAGCTTTGCTTGTATTGAACCAAATTACATGGGACTTACACTATTATTTTCATTTTAACATTATCTAACTACTAACTATCTCTTTTTTAGCATTCGATGGCAGGAATAATTCATATTTATTTAATTTTTTGGTTTGTACCATCTGGAGAGAGCTAACAACCTAAGGTTCCAATTCTATAATATATATATAATGGATACACCTAAGTACTATAGCTATATAAATAGTTAGAAGACACTCCGAGATATACCCCAATAATACAACATTACTTATTAAAAAATATTTTGAAGTAGTTATTATATTATACTATATAATATTTATAATACACTAATACATATTATATTATCAACACGAGAAGAAATACACCCTAAAGTCACTCAAACCTAAAAGTATAATACGATACTATATATTATATCTATCTCTATCTATATATTATATATAGTGTATCCCATTATATATTGTAATTCTTAATAAGCACATTAAACCGAAGTTGATATATAATATCTTTTTTATATCTCTTGAATTTTATTTACATTCGATCACTTTAAGTAAACAGGCGCATGCACGGCGTCGTTCTAACCAACTCTCGCTGTAATAAGCCACACTAATATCTTACCACTAGTCGACCACCTTCCTATATACGTTGGGCTACTCTACGCTACACTCGCTCGCGTCGCACACGCGGTAGGGAAGTTGTAAGATTGGGAAAAAGTGTTATCTGTGTGAATTATTTTCCATGGGTCGGAGCTACGGATGCCACCCTATCACTCAATACAATTAGTCCTGGGCTACACATGAGAACCCTTTTCCGCCGCCAAAGAACTTGCTAAATCCACGAATATCTTAATACAACGAGTGAACGTACTCATAGCAGTGTCTACTGATGGATTGCTCTCGTCTAATTTCTTGTTATTTGTGAGATTTGCTTAATAATTGCCACGCTGTGAGTGGTAATCTGGCTAGGATCTAGATATACTCAAGAATCTTATAAATTAACTATCATCATACCAGTTGTACGATTTCCACTGTCTTATGACTAAAACGAAAAAATAAAACACAGCACACACACATACACACGAGAACCATACACACATATACAATCTCACACTACTCAAATATACATCACACACGGAGCGAGCGAGAGGCAGCTTACGGAACACACACTACACCACCTAGCGAGCGAGAGCGGAGCGATCAGAACCGCAAGCCGCGACACGAGCACACCCAATTCACAACCTATCATATATATAAAAGTTATTACCACAAAATTACTATTTTAAATAATATATTAATTATCTAACATTAAGCGATAAGTAAATTAAATTTCGGTAAATAACAAATGTCACGAATATACCCAGGTTTACCCTATATATATTATTATTCTTCATTTTATTAAATAATACACGCTATATACTATATATACCTATAAATAATCTATATATATATCTTGATTTAATTCTGTCCGTTACAATAAAAGAAAATAACTAATATAATAATTAACACATAAATTAATAACAAGAAATAAAAGGATAATCATTGTTAACAAGATTTTTCATGATATAATTTGAAGAAAAATATTTATAACTTATTCTTATACATAATAATTAAAATTAAGACATTCAATCCATTAAAATTTTTTGAGGGAGTTGCACCAACTAATCAAAATAATTTATGGTACTACATATTCTTCACCAATAGCTTACTACATAACTACAATCACCACTCCACCACGTGTAATAGTGCAAATAATATCATCATAATATAAAAGTTGAGAGAGAAATACAAAGATTTTACATATAATACAAGGAGAAACGATATAATAATGATAAGAGAAAATAACCTTAATAATAAATTAGCTTATTGCAATGTTACTTCTATATATACATAACTACGAGAAAATATATAATCAAGATAATAATAATAATACATACTAATTACTATAATTAATTATATAATAAAAGTGTAGCTAGATGAACATTACGATTATATAATGTAATCAATCTATACATAATCTTTAATATATAATAGTTATATCCAACAAATTTTAAAACCAAATGAAAAATTTGCAAAGACTCGTGGTAGTAAAATGAGTTACCTGACCAACGATGAGCACTAGGTTCCACATTATTTTAGTAATTTCTTTCTCTCTATACTCTTATTTCTTTGTTGAATCCTCAACGCTTTAGTATATGTGCTGATAACCATTGGTAGTTTGGGGAAAGGTTCATGATTCTTTTCCTCGAGAAAATCTCTATAATGGAAGTGTCCCTTCTCGATTACAGGCAGAATCTTGAGCATGTGTATTTTATCATTCATTTTTTTTCTTCCCCCGAGAGGATTTTATATAATATCGTACCTAACCATCTATCAATACTATATATAATCTAATAATATAGTCACTATATGATTTATCATTATTAATAGCCACCTCATTCTCACCCTCGAAGAGGTTCTATGAATTCATAATTACCTATACAGTATTGCGATATTATCCATTACCTCTCAATCATGGTAAGATACTAAGTTAAACTATCTAAATACATTTACCCGTATCTTCAGAGCCATACAAGTATTATATATATATTAAAGTAAGCACTCGGTCGACTATGTAAATGCTAAATAAATTATAACACTTTTATTACATAAGCACATCCGACTTTCATATAATAGAACGAGAGAAATCGAGGAGACGATTACACGATAGTAGGAGCTAGTATGAGATTTGAAGATGAGAGACCATGTACAGAAAGATGCACGCTAGAGAGAGATCGCAGCGCAGAGACGAGAGACGAGAAGTAACAGAACGCCAGAGCAAGAGAGAGAGAGAAGAGAGAGAAAGAAGAGAGATGAGAAGAGAAAAGAGAGAGAGAGGAGAGAGCGAGAGAGTGAGGAGAGAGAGAGAGAGAGAGAGAGACGAGAATAGATAAAAAGAAGATTCACATATTCTTTCCACTCTAGTTACAATATTAAATCAAGATTTAGGATAACTAACCCCACCTATCAAACCCACTATCAATGAATAAGCTTACGCTATGAGATATACTGAACATTTCCGCCACAGTATAGAGTATAATAAGAATTTTGCACTTATATGGTATGAAAATACCTAAAATTCAATTTTAAAATATTTGATAAATCAGTAATTCTTACAAATGTATTAACCTGGTCATAACTCATTGCAGTATATCGAACTCTAACATTACAATAAAAAAACGCCTCGGGTCTTCTAAGTTATCCCAATTAGGGAACTTATTAATTTTGTATGGTGTGTTAGTTAGCTACTTTAAACCCGGACCTTACCAACGTTTCTTGCGATAGAGACTTCCACTCAAACCACCGCATTACAGTATTATCTTCCTTTATTTTAAACCTACCGACAAAATATACTTTCTTGTTTCTTTTCCTTCCTAGAACCACATTTTCTATATCTATGGAATCCGGTGAAAATGATGTTACGAGGGATCAAATACGTCAGCAAACGTATATTAATATGATAATCAATACATCCATACTTAATAATTAATGAGGAGACAATAAAATAATAATAATGGAATAAAAATACCATAATAAACAAATACTAAAATAATGTATATCAAAATACATAAATTAATAACTAATTACATCACCATAATAATCAAACAACATAAAAGCAAGAAAGAAGAAAGCCCATAAAGAAAGAAGAAGATAAGAAGAAGAAGAAAGAACCGATAAGAAAATGAAATAAGCAAGTAAGCAAGAGACAGAATAGTCACAATGAAACATGAAGAAGAATGAAAATTGCCAAAATTGAAAATAATTGATGAAGAAGAAGATAAGTAAAAAGTAAAAAGAGGAAGTAAAAAGTACGAAGAAATGACTAGGAGACATCAGCACAGACAGAAGAAGAAGAAGAAAAGAAGAAATCACCCTTACAAGGATTTTTAACTTATTTATCTATTCTCACTTATCATTAAAAAATCTGTTATTTGGAGGGTTATTTAATTAATATTATTCATAATAATAATTATTTTATTCATTCAATATATATTCCAATTATTAAATATGGGAATCAAACTAATTATGTGACCACTGCATCAATTTAGATCAATAATTTAATGGGAGGGCATTTCATAATAATTACTATATATATTATGATAATTACAAAATTATATTAATTTATTAATTAATTTAATTATTAATAATTTCATTATATAATATATATTATTATTTAATTACTATAATATTAATTTTATTATTTAATTAATTATATATTATTTAATTATTATTTTTATTTAATTATTAATTAATTATTATTAATTAATATATATATATATATATATATATATATAATATATATTTATAATATATATATATATTAATTAATTATAATTAATATTAATTAAAATTTAAATAATATAATATATTTAATATAATTAAAAATATATAATTATTAATATATATATATAATATTATAATATTAAATATAAATAATAATATTTATTATATAAATTTACATAAATATAGGTACTCTAAATATTAATAAAATTAGGGGTATTTTATGTGTATAAGATTGAATTATTAACTGAATCCATAGAATGTCATAGTGGTGACCAATGAATGATAAATGATTAGAGTATATTTGCGTGCAAAACGTAAGAAAAATATTGTATAATGAATGTTTTTGAATTTTTAAAAAACAGGAGAGAGAATAACTGGCATTTCTCACACGTTGGAAAGTTACAGCCATTTATATTAGAACGAAAAAGGACAAACAAATAATTAAAATTCTTCAAAGGAAAAGAGGTTGGTTTGTTGATAATCTTTAAAATATACTAAAATGGATACTTGAGTATTAATGCCACTATATATGATTTAGTATGCTGCAAGAAAGCTTTGAAGAAAATAGTTTGAATTTATCACTGGTTCACTATAGAAAGTTTGAGTAGTAGTTTATAACCACGATCATTTATTTCACCGCGTAGGAATGACAAATGTTATTATGACCTAAGAAATTAAGTTGAGACACAAAATACTTGAAGAAACAAGTGACCTAAAGCGAGTTTAAAATATTTATAGTTTTAAATATATTTATTCTAATAAAGTAAAAAAAAAGAGTAATTCAGAGAGAAAATAAACAGGAATATAAATTGCCCCTAATGAGTAGTATATGTTCGATAATCAGCTAAAGCAGAGCTTCGTTAACCTTCTCTAGAAAAGCAGAATGACAAGATATCAGCTGTATTACAAAATTTAAAATTTATCCTTTTAGGAAGAAGTATGATTGTAAAAATAAGGACTACAGACTTCTATATGAGTTAATCGTATCTGAGCTAGTAAGGTCTTATGACCCCACCGTTTAGCAATGGAAGAGTTAATACTTTGATAATCTAACCTTTAATGACCACTGTTTGTTACAATTGGTATTACTACGTGAATAGAGCACTAATGTGTCGTGGAATAATCGAGGTTTACCTTAGATTTAAAAAAAAGATATATACAATTGTTCAACACTAAATGATCAGACAATTTAAGTGGGTGTAGATTAAAGAAAGTGTGAGTAAGACACTTCGTAATAAATGGGTAAAAACTGAGGAATTTAGTTTTTGATTAAAGATTTTCAGCTAAAGAATAGGTCATGCAAATAATGAAGAATAATAGATAGTAAATAAAAGAGAATATGTTAGTCACTACAATAGGCACAAACTAGTTTGTCCATTAGTTAGAAGATGGAACATAGTCGGATATTGGTTAAGCCCTTAGAATAAGATAAATAAGTGTGTCTATGAGTTGGTGTGTGAGAGAAAATTAATACTCGCACCTGAGACTGGGAGAACACGAAGATACATATAGTGGAATCTGATTGTCACAAAAGAGTCTGGAGAGTGAAATGTAGTGCTAGGACAGTAGAGAAAAAGTGTTCACTAGATAATAGGAGAATGGACAGGGAAATTATTGTACGAGGTGGTATATGTGAGGTGGTATATATGAGCCTCTCACCTGGCAAACTAGGAATGAAACCAAACATATGAGTATAGACATTTTCCATAATAGGGTCCGTAGCCTGGCAGTTCCCTGTGAAGCTCTTAAGCGCGTTTGAATTATCTGTGTCTGGAAGTAAACTGTTAAGTTTCGCCACTAATACGAATTATACTAAGGAGAAGAGCTAAAGGCTGGGCTTCTTATTTCGACTATTACATTCATATTCTTCTAACATAATTTCTGGTTCTTGGTACATGTTACACTAACGTTCTCACCTACCCCAGTCCTTGAGGGCACAAAAAATAGGTGTTGAATGAATGATGATTGATATATATATATATATATATATATACTTTAATAATTATATATATATAACTATTATTATATTATAATTAATATATATTATATATATATATTATAATAATATTATATATATTAATATATTATATAATAAAAATTATGACATAATTATGACATAAAAATATTAAATTTTATTTAGAATGCAATTTATATAAAATAATTAATAATTCAAAAGT
>JABUQX010126627.1:15000-22624 GCA_015478945.1 Trachelipus rathkii | reverse complement strand
CGGTGTACTTCGTTCAGTTAGATTGGGTGTTTAACCGTTTTTCGCATTTATCATTAGCGCTTTCGCGCGTTTTTATCGTGCGCCGCTTTCAATCATTTCAAATAAGAAAAATGCTCTAGAGAACGTAAACAGGCAATACTGTAAATGCTGAGGTTGCTAGGCAGTTATGTAAATCACACTCAGATTCCTACATCGAAGTTACACATGTCATTCGGAATTTTGTCCTATGTATTCTTTGGTATTCCCGCCAAATAGAGAAAGTCAGCCAGCAAGCACATGAGTCAAACCCCCAAAGGAGGCAGGGAAACGCATCAGAACCCCCCTCGCACAGGAGTTAGGGGGGGAGGTGAATATTTTAGATGAAAATGATCGTATTTTTAATTATGGGGATTTTGCTATAGTAAATAATTTGCATGCGTCAAATAGTAGGTTTAATAGTATTAATAATAATTTGGTATTCTAACGGGTATAATAATAATAATAATAGTAATAATAATAATAATCCAGGGGGGAAGTTAAGCAAGGTGCTCACTGGCATGTACAAGAAGGTCATCCTTCTTCCAAAGTATCCCGACTATTGATAAGAGTATCGATGTAACCCATACGATACCCACGTTGGCCTCTACCGGCGCACAAGATATGTTAATTACGGATGCTCCGACTGGAGAAAGTCCGGTCATAAATAATATGTCTGTATTAAATAATGTAAGAAATTATAAACTTTATACTATTGTGGATAAAATATCAAAAAGAGTCTTTATTTTAGATAGTGGTAGTGAGATCAATTTACTCCCTATGGATGGAGACAATAATATATCGATTATTGGTCAAATTAAAGCAGCCAATGATACCGTAATTGACATATACTCTCGCGAAATTGTTACAATTGATTTTGGTTTAAAGAGAACTTATGATGTAGAATTTTTAACAACCAGATTACCTATTTGTATTCTTGGAATGCCATTTTTGAAAAAATTTGCTTTCAATATTAATTTTGAGACAGATATGTTAACAGATACTCAGAGCAAAGAAGGTATAAATTTATGTAATAACACGATTTGTAGAGATAAGACTTTCATTCACTCTCTCTCTCTCAATTTTCTCCTTCTGTAGTTTCTAGTGAACTTTTTAGTGATATACTTATAGTTAATAATCTGGTATTTGAATTTAAACATTTATTTGTAAATGCTTATTTGCCGGAAAATTTTAATATTCGTGAAAAGCAACTTAAAGCTTGGGAAGACCTGTTCAAAGAATTTGGGGGAGGGGAGAGCGTGGAGTCGAAACTTAAGAATAGAAATGGGGGGATACCTTGGCTTTACGTGGGGGAGAGGAGACTCGAATTCCAACTGCTATTTTGAAGGAAATAGCTTCACTTTTTCCTTATAAAACTAATATAAGCGGAGCTCCAATAAAACTTAAACCTCGTCGTATTCCTCATAAATTATTCGAACAAACAAAGAGGGAGCTATTAAATTTAGTAAAAGCGAAAGTTTTAAAGAGAGCACCATCTCAATGGAGTTTTCCCATCAGCGTGTTAGAAAAAAGTGGGGGAGGGGTACGGAGAGTATGTGACTTTAGGAGGCTTAATTCAGTGGCGAAAAATGATGTATTTGCGATGCCTAACATAAATGATATATTTAGTGGGCTTCATGGGACAAAAATTTTAACTAAACTGGACGTTACGAACGCGTATTATCATTTGCCTTTAGCAGAAGCTGATCAACAATATTTTAGTATTAGTACAATGCTCGGCAATTTTTCTTTTAGACAATTACCGATGGGATTTAAAAATTTGAGTTCGTGTTTCATGAGATTTTTATCGATATTGCTTCAAGGCATCCCCGGGGTACACGTGCATTTAGACGATATTTTGATAGGGACCAAAGATTTATCAGACCACGTGGTGGTACTTAAACAAGTATTGGAGAGATTAAAGTATTTTAAAATTTGTTTAAATAAAAAAAAATGCGAATTTAGGGTAAAAAGGTTAAGTTATTTGGGTTTTGACTTGACGGAAGAAGGGCTTGCGCCATTGTCTGAAAAAGTTAAGGAAATAATTAATGTTCCTCGCCCGTTAACCATAAAAGAAGTTCGTTCGTTTGTTGGCAGAATTTCATTTTACCGCCAAAATATACCCTGTTTTACAAATCTAACGTTGCCTTTATATAGTTATTTAAAGGGAAAGAATAGCTCTAATAAAAAAATCACGTGGTCTCCCAAGGCTGAGAAGTCTTTTGTAGATATAAAGCAAGCGATTCGTCACGCCTCACGGCTCAGGTTCCCAGCAGTTGATGCGCCTCTCAAAGTGTACATTTATGCAAATAATAAAGCTTTTAATACGGTAATTATGTCTGACGATGAGAATGGGACTCCTTTTGCTTTTTATAGTGGGTCTTTTAATACAACAGAAAAACGATATTTGCCAGTAAATAAGCTTTTATTAGGGTTAACAAAATTATTCAAGAAATATGGATCAATTTTATCGGGAAAGCCTGTGCGTATCTGTACGTGCTCCCACGCGTTGGTATATAAAATAAATCATGCTAATGATGTACAAAACTATAATGCTAGGGAATTGAGAGAACTTGCCATTTTGAGTACTTTCAATATCACGATGGAGTTAATTACCGAAAATCAAAATGCGTTATTAAAATATTTACTTGCAAATAATATTGCCCAAGATGAGGAGGAGGTAAGAGAAGATGCAGGTCCAAATAGTGTAGTCTGTTACTCCGCCACTCCGCCCACCGATTCACGACGGCCAATGAGCAATCAGCTGGGAATACTATAGCGGCTGACGTAGGCGCTATTAACTTGGTAATGAAGGAAAGCGCGCCGATGGATCTGTCTGTTCGAAGTGAAAACAGCAGTCGTGCTGAGGCGGCCATATTGGAAATTGCAAAAATAAATTTAGTAACCACGTTTGATAAAAATGTAAAAATATTAGTTTCGCATTTCAAACGAGATTTGGACTTTGAAGAAATTAGACAGCACCAACAGACTGATAAGTACCTTGGTGATCTGATGGCGAAGAAAGAGAGAACAACGTTGAAGTTAATAAAACAGAAATTCTTTTATAACAGAAAGGAGATAGAATTAGTTGTCGATGTATCTTTAAACTATTCGCGCGTTTTTGTGCCGGAAAATAGTGTGCAGAAAGTAATCCGCGAATACCATAATAAAGGACATTTGGGAGTGAATAAAACCCTCCTTAGCATAAAAAATGAATTTGTGTTCCAGCACATGCATAAAAAAATAAAACAGTTTATCCGCACGTGCTCAGCATGTCAGAAAAATAAAACGGTACCAGGTATAAGTCCTGATTACGGTGTTGTTAAAGAAGTAACGAAGAAGTTTGAAGCCGTTCATGTGGATATCCTTAAGTTACCTAATGCGAGAGGCTACAAATACCTACTTACGCTAATTGACCGCTACAGTAAGTACTTGTTTGCTGTGCCTCTCAAAGAAATAAATTCGGGAGAAATATTGAATGCCTTCATTCACGAGCTATTTCCGTTCTGTGGAATTCCGCAGGTGATTATTTCGGATTTAGGTGCGAATTTCACTAGCCGCCTGTTCGAGGAAGTCTGCAGGGCCGTGGGAATGGAGCACCGGACTACGTGTAGCTCAAATCCTAGATGTAATGGCCTCCTGGAGGTAAATCATAGGAATTTGCTGGCTTGTCTGAGATGTATGTTGCAAGAACATGATTTAAGCCCCTCCGACTGGCCGAGCCTCTTACCTATGGTGTTGTTCACTCTGAGACTCGCGCCGATAACAAAGAACGGTCTCAGCCCTGCCAACTTGATGTTTGGCCAGAATATAGCAATACCTAGTGGATTAGTTGATCCTGCGCTTCGGAGACGGCCCCAATAGAATATAATGCATATGTTAAAAAGCTTTTGGCGCAGCCGCTGGCGCCACACACCAATTATAAAAATCGACACGTCTTTGTGCCCAAAGGGTTGCATGAGGCAAAATTTGTCGTAGTACGGCAGACACAGTTTAATGTTGGCAAATTTCCCGCTATGTCGGCCCTTTTAAAGTTATAAAAGTTAATAAACAGAACGTACTTATCGAAAAAAATGGAAAGCCTCATTTAGAAAATTTAAGAAACGTTCGCATATATTATAACTTAGTAGATTTAGAAAGAGAAAATAACACTTAAAAATAAAAAAAAAATAAAAAAAAAAAAATAAAATAAAATACTAATCCTTTTTCTTTCAGATGGTAAAAACGCCTAAAGTAAAGGTGTTACATAAAAATGATTAAAAAGATTGCCTCCAGTAGGAGCGCTATTATTTTAGGAGAAAATTAATGTTTTACCCTCTAACTTTAGTAGCCACTGTCTCCTCTATCCTAAACTCTTTTTTTAAAAAAAATTGTCAGAAGGGGGGTGTTACAGGCAACTTTTAAGATAACCATTATGTACCGGAGTCGGTACATAGTATAAAATTTATAAAGGATATATGTAAGTGCTACCAAGATTTCTGGTACACAGCTGTAAGAAAATCTTGTACAAAGAAAGTCCTGTTTCCGACATAACTGTTTCGTTCTTGTTGTATATTATCAAGGTCACCGAGGTGCCTCTGGCCCTCGACGGCTGGGCCGATGGGAGAGGGGTCAGTTAGGAAAAAGAGATCGGAGAGCCAACATCTTGACACTCTCTCGGTCCTAAAACGATACTGTAATGGTAATCTGATTTAAAGTATTTAAAAGCAATTAAATTTTGAACAGTGAAATATCTTAAAGTGTGTTCATGTAAAATAGTCATTAGACATAATTAATAGAAATAAATAAAGGAACGTTTCACTATTCCAAAACTATTTTATTATTTGCTATATCAAAGTGATCTCTTAAATAGGGCCAATTAATCATCATAGAGATCACTCTTTGTATATATATATATATTATATATATATATATATATATTTCTTTCTACTATATATGTATATATATATATATGCTATATATATATATATATATATATATATATATATAAACTCTTTGCCTCTTATATTATATATATATATATATATATATATATATATATATATATATATATATATATATATATATATATATATATATATATATATATATATATATATATATATATATATATAATATAACCAATATATAACCAACAGCAGCACCAGTATATATATATAACTGCTTAGCCTTGCTATATTATATATTTAGCCTATACCAATATATATGACCATATAACAACATATATGCTATAGCATAACCATACTTGCTGCCTTATATATATATATATATATATATATATATATACTGCTTATATATATATATATATATATAGCTTGTAATAACTACTATACATCGCTATATACTGCAATATATATATATATATATAACTTTTTAATTTACTTTAATATAATAAAGGAAACAAAGATCGAAAATTGCTTTATCAGAGCATCACTGTGGTAAATTAATCTCCGATCTTTGAAGCTGTTACTATTATTGTTATTATTATTATTATTATTATTATTATTATTATTATTATTATTATTATTATTATTATTATTATTATTATTATTATTATTATTATTATTATTATTATTATTATTATTATTATTATTATTATTATTTTACTATACGAGGACAGGTGTATTATTATTATTATTATTATTATTATTATTATTATTATTATTATTATTATTATTATTATCATATTATTATTATTATTATTTTTACTACACGACGAAAAAGTTGTAAGGAAAGATATATATATATATATATATATATATATATATATATATATATATATTTTATATATATATATATATATATATATATATATATATATATATATATATATATATATATATATATATATACTATTGTTGATATATATATATATATATATATATATATATATAATTTTATTTTAATCTCTATATATATATAATACATTGAAAGTATAAGAGGAACTTGTATATATATATATATATATATATATATATATACTCATATATACCTATATATATATATATATATATACTATATACTATATATATATATATTACTTATATATATATATGCCTCACTGCTATATATATATATATATATATATATATACTATATACTATATACTATATTAATCGTTGATAAATTTTTGAGGGTGAGGAAGCGCGATTTGTCTGTGAGAGTTAACTTTTTATGCAAGTTTGTAAAGAATTGTGTTTTTTTTATTTTCTCTTGTAAAATGCGTGCTGCCAAGTCCCGCCTTCGCTGAATGTGTACAAGTTTACCTGTAAATAGAACGATTGTTGTGTATATGTTTTATCCACCTGTTTTGCATTATTTCTTTTATAATAAACAGTGTCTCCTATAAGTGACTTTTCAATAGGATGTTCTCTTATTCTCTTTCTTAATGCCCTTTTTATTTTTTCTGAGGATTCCTGTTCTATATGATGTTTTCTAGCTTCTGATATAGCATTCATCACATTTCTCATCATTTCATCTTCTTCTATATTATCAACCAAAGCTGGATTACAATCCCTTTCATCTACATAGTTCGGTATAACATTGTTTCTGCCATTATTCAGAGCGAAATCACCATAGTGTTTGGTAATACCATCCTGGGGGCCTGGCCGTGATTGTTTTATAAGATCAGACAAGTAAGTGGAAGGTATTATTATAACATTACAACTTCCCTCCTATGTTCGCTTTATTGGTTAAGTTGTTAATGATAGCTGTTTATTCATCTGGCTGTTGTGTGTTAAGTATGTTATGTTTATAGTTTAGCTTTACAGAAGATAAAACTTTACTATGTTTGCATTTATCCATTAGGTATTATGATAGTTAGGTAAGGTTATGATAAATTTTTGTTATATATTACTATGTTAATGTAAAAACCTTGTATACGTTAGCATATATTCGGAGGTCTGTATGCTAATTAGACAGGTTATTGATAAATTTCTGTTAAAATATTCACCATGAATGTAAAATTAAACTTTGATATTTTAGAATATGCTTGACGAAGTTTGAATAGGTTACGTTTTTGTATGTTAGTTACTTTACTGTTGTTAAGCATGGAACTTTGTTAATGTTTATTCTTGCTTAAGGTGTGTTAGGTTTGTCGTTGTGCATTATATTCTTAGTTCAGGTTTATTAATTTGAAAACTTTGTGACGTTAGCATATATTCGTTTATCAGTATGACAATTAGACAAGGTTATGATAAATTTTTGTTAAATATTATCATGTTATTGTAAAATTAACATTGATATGTTAGAGATATGCTTGACAAAGTGTGAATAGGTTACGTTTTTGTATGCTATGTTAGTTACCTTACTGTTGTTAAGTATGGATCTTTGTTAATGTTTATTCTTGCTTAAGGTGTGTTAGGTTTTTCGTTGTACATTATATTCTTAGTTCAGGTGATGCTATGTTAGCTTTATTAATGTGAAAACTTTGTTACGCTAGCATATATTCGTTTATCAGTGTATAAAGAACTTGTTTTTTATGTTATGTTTATCCAAAATGATACTCGAAATGTAACTTGAAACAATAGATCAATAAATAGATCATGGGATGGTGGGAGGAGGGGAGGATGGTAGTGAAGGCTGGTTTGATTTACTTACTGATTTACTT
>JABUQX010126625.1:0-7500 GCA_015478945.1 Trachelipus rathkii | reverse complement strand
TTATAATTCGACTATAGTACCATAACTGTATTAAATATTATGATAATTTCATCCATTTACAACAATATTAAAAGACAATATACAGCATACAATGGACGAGCTTCATAATATGATTATACCAGCATACAATATTAACAAGATACACAGTATACTAAGCATACAATATACAACTACTAAGCGAATATACAATTAAGTACTAGACATTACAACATTACAAATATACAAGGTTATACAGCATACCAATTATAACAGAACTCACACAAATATAAGCATACATATAATATAATTATAAGAGTAATAATTTATATATATATATTTATTCGTATATATATATATATATATATATAATATATATATATATATATATAATATAATTATTTATATATATATATATATATATATAGTTATATAACCTCGTATTTATTATGATGTATTATTTATATATTATTACTAGCTACTACATAATATAAACAATTTTATCATTATATATATATATTATATATATATTATATATAAATATATATTATACATATTGTATATGTACTCTACGATTAGAATATATATAACCCATCACTATATTATAATTTATAAATATATATTATATATATATTAATATATATATATATGTATATATATTAAATATTAACTATTATAATATATATATATATATATATATATATAATATTTTATATATATATATATATATATATTATTATTATATATATATAATATATATAGTAATATATATATTTAATTATATTATAATATATATATATTATATATATATATTATATTAATATTATAAATATTATAATTATATATATATATATATAATATATATATATATATATTATTATGTATATTATATATATATAATATTAATATATATATATATATATATATATAATATATAATAATTAATATATAATATATATATATATAATATATTAATATATATATATATATATATATATATATATTTATATATATATTATATATTAATATTAATATAATATTAATATATAATTAATATATATTAATATTAATATTATATATATATATATGTATATAGATTAATAAGAAAACTTATAATAGTTTTATTTTTTTTTCATACTAAGTCGACTTTCGAATATATATATTATAAATTTTATATATAAATTATTTTAAAATATAATTATTACAATAACATTTCAGTAATATCATAGAAAATACCCATTTATTAATTAGGGATATATACTATATTTAAATAATAGCTTATTATTGAATTTTTAACTAATTTTTACTAATATATTTTCTATAAATTAAATTATTATATATATATTCAGCATAATTATATTATGGGATAATAATTACATAAAGATTATTCTATAAATAATCTTTATATATATTATATTAATATATATATTATTAATAGGATATAGACCAGATTTTATATTATATTATTTAATAAAAAATTAAATTTATACTTTCTTATATATATATAAATACTATAATATAGTAATATATGTATTTTAGTTACTGTATAATTTAATTTTACTATATAGTTTAGTAATAATTATAGATATATATATATTATATAGATTATATAAAATAGATATATATTATTATATATTATATATTGAGTATATATATATATAATATATATAATAATAATGTGTTTATATATATAAAAAAAGTTTAATTATATATAATACTATGATTTATATATATGAGTATATGCTCATAAACATTTTATATATATCTATAGAATACTTGATTGAATAAAAATTTTTGATGAAAAGTTATATATATTATAGATATTATATATATATAAAGTGTAATAATAATCTTTATATAGATATAAATTATATATATATAAATGATTAAGACCAAATTAGGCCATATATAATTATATATTTAATAAATATATATTATATATTCTACTATAATATATACGTAATAGGTATACTATATATATACGAGTATTAATAATAACTATATACAATAATATATATATTATATACACTAACTATTCATTAGCTATATTATGTACCATACTAGTATATAATTTTTATATTGTTATATATCAAAAAAGAAAAAACTTCTTATAAATAATAGCTATTGATTAATAAGATATTATTATATGATATAAAATAATGAATTTGTGCTAATATAGTGAATAGGAATAAGAATATAAATATTCGTATATAATATATAATAACTTATATAATAAATTAAATATATAATTATTTTGCATTTGTGTAAAAATTTCTACATAGATTGTAGAAATATATTTTTTTATAAATAAATATAGAAATTGCAAAATACACTCTAAACACTTATATATATTATTAATATATATATAATATATATATATATATATATATATATATATATATATATATAATATTAATATATATATATTATATTATATATATATATATATTATATTATATTATCAATATTATATTTATCATATATATATATATATAAATATATATATATATATAGATATTAATTATTATAATATATATATATATATATTAATTATATAATATATATATATATTATATTATTAATATATAAAATATTAATATAATATTTAATATATATTAATATATAAATATATATATATATTAATATATATATAATATTATATATAATATATATAATATTATAAATATAATAATTAATATAAATTATATATATTAATATAAATATATATAATATATATATATAATATATATTAATATATAATATTATAATACTATATATATAAGTATATATTATATTAATATATATTTATTATATTAATAATTAATATATATAATATAATATATTATAATTATAATATATATTAGTTAATATATAATATATAATATATATATAATATATATATATATATATCATAATATAGTATATATGTCATCCAAAGAGAGTTGGAAAAAAGCATAAGAATTATGAAAACAACAAAATCACAAAAAAATGATTGAAAATGAACCCGAACATGTAAATCACTATGATCTAAAAATAATTGAAAAATGAACTTAAGGGAATATCACAACACATGTTTCTATACATTTATTGGGAAAATGATTATATCAGAATATGAATCACAGATCCAAAGAAGCTGAGAGATAAATCGGACATATGTAATCACATGATCCAAAAGAGCTGAAAAATAAATAAAGAAATATTGATCACATTTAATCCAGAAAGAGTTGAGAAATGATTCGCATACGTTTATTACATGGATTTCAATTATGATTGGAAAATAGAGTCGCTCTTCAGGGCACTCATCAACACATGATACCAAAAGTTTCTAACTGCATTGCGGATAAACACTGAATAACAGTTACGTTTCTGATAAGATTCTTCAATATTCAACATAAAACGATAGAATGAAAATACATATGAATCTCCAAAAGATAAGAGTTGAAATGACACCGGTAAATATGAACTCAACGTATCGAAGATGGAGTTGGTAAAATTGAGCCAGGATTTAGAGAATACGAATTCCAAATAAGGTAGCTGAATCTAGAATCAATAATTGCAATCATTGATAGTTATCTTATAACTCATCCCTGATATTAACTTGTGATGTAGGGTTGGATCGTCACACATAGAGTTGCTGTGCGGTGTGGTGCGATGCGGTGCCGTGCAGTGTGGAATACAAGTCCAGTAATAATCTGAGTGTCTGATAGAGCTGATACTTGTTGCAATGTATGCAGTGCGGTGCGGACGCTCGGGAACGGAGCGTAAGCGCAGTTTGGCGCAATATTATGACATATTAGAAAAAAAATTTTACCAATCGACGCGTCATTAATGAGTTTATGATTTTTAGAAGTGAAAACAAAGGAAATATATTTTTTAAACAGTTTAAAAAAATTTAATGGAAAAAAAGGAGTTTACTTTCCAAATATTATAAAGAAGTCCAGTTAATACTGGTAGATGAAGATGATGATAAATGCTTCTCAGATATAAATGAGAATATGAGTACAAACTGGAAATTGATATAGAAATTATAAAAAACTCACTAAATTATTTTTAATTTTGAAAATATTTCAAGAAAACGATGTAAGAATTATTCATGTAAATTACTTCATTCCATTGATAAACTTCAAAGCAAAGTTGATGATCAAGTTTCTGATATTGGCATTTCGAATCAAATGTAAAGGAATTAAAAAGTTTGTATGGCAAATTTTCTAAGATTATATTAGAAAAATCATTAGATAACAAATTAAATTTGAGCATATCTCCTGAAGATAATAGTAAAGCTGATTCATCTAACGTGTCGGTATCTAATATTTGTGTATAACCACAAAAAACTACCAAACACGAGTGGTATTCATCTTTCTGACCATTCAAATTAGGAATGTTCAAAACAGAGTGAAAATAGTTTAACCAATATTGAAAGAGTTGAATATTCCAGAAATAGAAAACTAAAGATTAATGATATCTGCAACCATATTAATGCTCGTAATAAACATTACTGAGAATTAATTGTGTTTCCAATGATAAGTTCAGGACATATTGGTAAACCAAGCTAATAACAATATAGGAAAATTTTTCATCTTCTAAAGTGGGTGTCAAAGATTGTGAAAAAGTAGATCTTCAATTTTGAAAATTTCTGAAAAAGATAGGAAACGTTTAAGATGTAGTAAATGCATAATAAATTAGGCATTTTAAAAATAAGTAAATAAATTTTAACATCTGAATGAAAAACTAAGTAAAATTTAAACTTTGACAGGAGTATGTGCACTTGCTTAAAAATAAATGAAAAATAAAAAATTAATATGCAATCACAAAAGGCATATAGTAGAACGGTTTTGGAATTCATTTTTGAACCACTATTTTTGTCTAGTATTTTATCATCTTGACACAGAATTGTTTTATACAAAATATTGATATTCTATATTAATATTATGAAAAAATTTGTATAACTTGAAATATTTTGAATATTAAAGGTTTAACATGAATATTTAAAGCTCTAGTACTATGATAATTAGTGAAAAATATTAACTAATCTTGTATTAATATACAGTGTTATATTATCAGATTAGTTGAAATTTAGACACCACTTTAAATTCAAGAGACTAGGTTTCATTTATTGATATGGACAAGCATTATGTAGCTATGTTTTGAGAAATTCTCGAAGTAAGATAAATCTTAAACATTTGTATTTGAAATTTATTTAAACATTTTAGTTGAATATGCTAGTCTCTGCTTTTAGCACAAAGGGCTAGCTACTATTTATGGTAAACCTAAATGGTTAAGATCTGTTTATTTCTCTAGTTAAATTTTAAAGGTTAGAAATTTAAAGTTTCTTTGGATGCTAGAGGCTTCTTTTAAGAAAAATATCTAGTAACTTCAAATATAATATTTTATTAGGAATAATATAGATGGAACATATTCATTTGAAAAAGTGTAGTACTGAATAAAAAAACACATACTTCATTTGCATTTAGTACATACACTAATTAAAAGTAATGAAGATATTGACCAATTAGAGAAGAATCACTACTCTATTCGGGTCAAAATAAGGTTTAGAGAGCGTGGTATTTGAATGGGGCAGAAGATTATATTTTGTACGAGGTGTTAAAATTTCTTCCGAAAATCTTTCTGAACTACTTCCCAAATGATAGGTGAAAATAGAAAGATTATTTGAAATGTATTTGAACAATATAAGTTAAAAATCTCTCCATCACACCGAATTCACATACACTCAAGGAGCATGTAATTTTAACTGTCAGAGGAAAAGACTCATACGAATTCTGTAAGAGGACGGAAAAAAGCAAAAAATATTCCCAACAGACACCCTGGCTGTCCAAGAAACATATATCATCTAATTCAGAAAGAAAATAAAGAGGAGGATACATATTTTGAAAGTGAGGAAGAAGCTTCTCCTGAAAATAAGGTGAAAACACATCATGATAAACACAAGGAAGGATAATATGATACCTTCGAAGGAAAGGATGAATCCTTAAATATGCTTTAATATTCCTATGTTCTTTAGAAAATGCAATAAAAGAACTTCATATCCGAATGGGGGAATTAAATTATGTATATATATATATATATATATATATATATATATATATATATATATATATATATATATATATATATATATATATATATATATATATATATATATATATATATTCTTTTACTTCCTTTTTTTACTTTCTCGCCCCCTGGCCACCCTTTTTTCAGAATGGCCACACTTTGCTAATATACCCCGCCGCCGCAGTCAGCCTCCTCCAAAGATCTGCAAAATTTGTAATGTCCCAGGTTGCTCTAGGACGATGGTTAACTGGACATTATAAGAGGAAGTAAAGACACAGTCTCCAGTGTCTGTTTGCATTTTTGATGGGTCTTGTTGCTTAAAACCTGTATTTGCAATATTGCAGGCTTCTGGTGGCGGCATCTGAAGTGGCCAAGGATGATTGGACTGTTATAGGAAGAGAGTCAAATTCAGATGAAATTTCTGGTGGATGTTCGTTTAGTATATTGTTTCTTAAATAATTTTCAGTTATGTGTGTGTGTATTTGTTTTGCATAAGTGGTGTTGCCCTGTGGGGGCCGCATGTTGTTTAGGATTTGTTTGTATAAAAAGGCTGGGGAAGATGGAGGTTATTTTAACCTATGGTTAGTAGGGCTGGAAAGTGCAGTAGTGTGACATGAGTTTTGAGGTGTTTGTATTTTAGCGCAGAACTGTGTGCCTATCATTTCTAAATGTTTGTCTATGCGTAATAATTTTATTTATTCATGTAAGTGTTGTTTCGAAGTTGTAGTTGTGCAGCCTGTTATAATTCTGAGTGTCTAGTTTTGGGTGCTTTGAAGTTTTCTCATGTTTCCCTTGGTTAATAGTGGATGCCATATCAGTGACGAGTAATTTAGTATTAGATGGATGTGTTGTTTGTTGATGGTGCAGGATATTTTTTTATTATTATTAATGTTTATGCAAATGCTTCTTAGTATGTTTAGTTTCCTTGCTGGTGCTATGTTTCACACAGTTTTGTGACCAGCTGTGCGACCAGCAGCACTCCCAAGAATTTTGGGTGTTTTGTTTATTGGGATAGCTATGTTGTCTAAAAAGATTTGGGGGTTAGTAGTGCCAAGTTGATGGTCTATTATAATTAGTGTGATAATGTGATAGTTGATTTGTTACGTGACGCAGACATTCTGATGACAGTTAGCCAAGGTTGAATTTGGTTGATGTATTGTTGAATCAGAAGAATTTGTTGTGTTTAGGTTCTGATGTATTGTGGTTATGGTGATGTAAACTGCATAGGTTGTTATATTTGTGTGGTGTATTTGTGGTTTTGGTATGTCAGCTGTGAATAGTTGAATAAGGTAGAGGATAGATTGCTCCTTGAGATATGCCATTTTTGTATATTTATCGTAATGATTTTTTTGTTGTTAATCGTTATTTAGGCTGTTCTCCCTGATGAAAGTTGGGATCCATTTCTTTAAATTTGTAAAGTTTATCGTGTACTATTTTGTTGATTATATTGTG
>JABUQX010126624.1:0-19948 GCA_015478945.1 Trachelipus rathkii | reverse complement strand
GAAGAACGAGAGCAGAGAGACGAGAGAAGAGAGAGAAGAGAGCAGAAGAGAGAGAGAGAGAGAGAGAGAAAAAGAGAGAGAGAGAGAATGAGAGAGAGAGAGAGAGAGAGAGAGAGAGAGAGATGAGAGAGACGAGAGAGGGAGAGAGAGAGAGAAGAAGACGAAGAGAGATGAGAGAGAGGAGAGAGAAGAGAAGAAGAGAAAGATGAGAGAGACGAGAGAGGAAGACGAGGACGTTCATTTCCCGAACACAAAATCTATCACTAACTTTATTGGCTCAACATTGACATAAGCTCCTTCGGCAGTTTTAAGTAATATAATTATGCTACTTATTATACATTACAAAACGAAAAAAACGACAGGAGCTTTTTCATCTATATGCTAGAAGAAAAATAAACGTATTTAGCGCCCTAAATTAACCTGAACAACAGCAACCTGAAATCCAAATTTAAGATCATTTGAAATATTTTTTTCAAACAGGCAGGACTAATATCAGGATAGATTAGGTCAAAGAGTGAAAAAACCAGTATCCGAGTTCAAAAATTTATGATATATATATATATAATAATATATACAATAATAACTAATAAATTATATAATATTATATAATATAATATTATATATATATATATATATATTATATATATATATATATATAATATATATATATATATAACTTTGGCTTGTTCTGTCCACCCTTATTGTCTACTGGACAATGGTCTCAAAAAATATTATATTTTTATTATTTTATTAATTATTATATTATTATATTATGTATTACTAATTTATTATTATTATTATTATATTATTATTATTATTATTTTATTTTTATTAGTATTATTATTATTACTATACCGCTTATTTCACATAATTGATTTGTTTATTTTAATTGTTTAAACAAAAAAAAAACTTACCTTGTATTCATACTAATATAAATGCTAAATAAACCGATTACACTACTAAGTTTTTAATGTGTTTTTTACACTTATTTTTTTGTAAGGTTTTTACTGTGGTTTTTACACTTGTTTTTTTTTTTTACTTTAGTATTAACAACTACCCTTTTAGACTTTCATTTTACAAAAAACGTTAATTCTATTTATTAACAATAGAGACTAACTTAGTTATTTAAGTTTTTATTATAGACTTTAATCCACAAAAAAATATGTATTAAGTCTTTTGAACTGATGTATAGAAATATCGTAAGCTGCTTAGTCTATCCTTATTATAATAGCCATATAGGTTCAATTTTTATAACTCAGGTAGTCAGGTAGACTATATAACTCATAAACCAAAAAATATATACCATAGAAAACCAATTAACTATACAATGTTTTAAGGGATGTTACAGTCTGCTATATCAAAATACCACATGACAAAATATGTATATATTTTTATTACTATTTATACAGAAGCCGCAACGAAGTAAACAATGCATAAAAATTACTGTTTTTTTTTCTTCCAACTATATTATAAAGACACGCGCGCAGAGCTAAACCATAAAGCGTTTCACTTCTGTCGAAGAGGAGGTAAAAACACCTCCGCACATACACTTGAAGAGATACTGATTTTGACTTAAATTTTATAAGAGGGCAAAAATATAATAAAATTTTCAAATAGAGAAATTTTATTTCTTCAATTATTATTATTATTATTATTATTATTATTATTATTATTATTATTATTATTATTATTATTATTATTATTATTATTATTATTATTATTATTATTATTATTATATTATTATTATTAAACTTGAATATAACAATAACAGCTAATAATAATTCAATATAATTAATAATTAATTAATTAATAATAATAATAATAAATAATAATATAATAAATACATAATGAATAATAATAAATAATAATCAATAAATAATAATAAATAATCAATAATAGAAGAAACACAAGAACAACAAACAATAATAAAAACAACTACAACACGTACAAGAAAACACACACACACCACAAACAACACACATAACACCAAGCAAAAACAAAAACAAACAAAAAAACATTCATCATCACCACAAGCACAGGCCGTCAACAAACAACACCAACGTTCAACACAAACTACAAAGTCAACAACAGCACTTAAAACTCAACAACATCAATCAACAACCACCAACAACAACAGACAACAACAACAGCAACGTTCACAACAACCAAAGACCCCGACAATTTACCAAAAACCCCAAAACATTAGCCCTCCCTCTGTCCCCCGTCAGCTGAGCCCCCTATTTAAACTATATACTGTATAAGGCGTAAACACTATAGTTACTCATATAATATAATATACTATAAATAACAACTATATATATATACCCTATATATATATATTTTTATATTCTATATAATATATAAGCTTCTTATATGCTGATTACACAAATTATGTACATGTTATTTCTCGTAAGTGTTGTACTGTTGTTCGAGCTACTTATTATGGTTGTCTAATTTGAAGTATTCTCTTTTTTACATTTCTGTAATAAGCTTTATACGCTGCTTCCAAATAATGTAATGGATAATTTCATATTTTAAATTTTTATTTCTCCCCAACTCGGGTGTATATAAATGTGATTGTTAAAAAAATTATTTAAAATATTTTCGAACTTTTGAAGTCAATGTCAACGTCACCACTTAAATTCATGGTTAGTATCATATACTAGCAAATATGTTAAAAAAAAAAAAACAAAAAATTCAAAACTGACATTTAAGTAAAGTAGTTTTCTTTAAGGATAAGATATAATAGTTACAATATCTATAATATACTCCAAACTATACAATATACAATAGTTATAAATATCTATCAACCTTATAAACTATATATAACTCAGTCAAATAATACTATAATATATATCTATAAACTCTATATAAAATTACAATATATATACAACAATATATACTATATAACATTAACTAAATAACATCATCCTTAGGGAAGATGCAAAATTCGGCATCCCAAAGGTAGCACCGAAGCGGATGTGTGGTGAACGCAACATAGACTCCGGTGCGACTCATTTTATTGGATTAACACCTTAAAGGTGTAGCTAGACGGTGCGGCTCCCCAGAGAGGTTGTCAAAAACGTACGATTTGCCCATCAAGAACAACAACCGGGTCTGACCCACCACGAACCCAAAACCAACAACGTATGCGCGTGCATCGAGACCACAACCACACAAACTTCAAAGCTCCATAGGTGCTCAACCCCGTGCTGATTCCAAACATTATTCCTAACACCATACACTCAGGACGGCTCGACTGGTACGCAGCTTAAACAATCCCGATACTCTCCACACAGCGACCACAACCAAATCAAAACTATATCAAACAAAACAACAGCAAACAACAACAAACAACTAAAACTCAATAATAATTAATATATAATTAAATATTAATATTAATAAATATATATTAAATAATTTAATATAATGTAATAATAATAATGAATATAATATAATAATAATAATATATAATAATTAATAATCAAATAATAATAAAAATAAAAAAAAAATATTTATTCACTCCTCAATCTCTCGTATTAAGAAATAATTATTTTTATTGTATTACTGTCACAATAAATATAATATAAATTATACAATAAATAAATATATCGGATACGTTTTATTTTAAACATATAAATGTGAGCTGACTAGCTGTAGTATGAGTTAGTAGGCGTGTAACGTCCTGATAGAGCCATAATGTTATCATTATATTATATGATTATATATATAGAAATATGTCATAATATTTTTAGAAATGGTTATATATCTATATACATATATATCATATATATAATTATTAACAATAATATAAAATAAATAAATACATACCAAAAAACATAACCATAATTCTATGACATAAAAAGTAATACAATATAATTAAATTAATATAATAATAATAATAATAATATAATTAAATAATAAATAATAATAATAAATATATAATAAATATATCATATTATAATAATAATAAATATATAAATAATGTATAATTATGATTATATATAAGTAATAAATACAGTTAAATATATGTATTTAAATATAAATAATAAAATACATATAAATAATATAAATATAATAATAAAACGGTGATTAATTGTTAAATTAATAAAATAAATATAATTAATAATAAATGAAATTAAGGACAATAATTAATCTTAACTTTAATCTTTAACTATTATAATTAAATAATATATATTATAATGATCTAATTTTATCAAATCAAAAAAGTTGAAAATAAATAAGGTAATATATAACTTAGGGGAGTGGGGTTCCAATTTTTATAGTATAAGTAAATATTATATCATCTCTCCAGCTGTAGAAATATGGAGACAGGATTTGAAATCGGAATCTGAGGAGTCGGAGTCGGAGTCGGAGTCGGAGCCGGAGTCGGAGCAGGAGCCGGACCAGACCAGGTGCAGGGGTGGCTGCGGTGTTGAGTTAGTAAACATTCCTTTAATTATACAATATTGGTGTTAATGCTTATGTTTATAAGGACGTAGATCTCGAATATGAAGGTTTCAGAACCATGCAGGATATCTGAAAGCCCCCTGAGGGGGTTCCCAGCGGAAAAACAAAGAGTGCTTAGCAGAAGAAGAAAGAAAAAAAATAAACGCATGAAGTGCTTAGCAGAGGAAGCCGCAAGATGGAAGACAATAGATGATTCCAGAGAATGAGAAATCAAAACCGCGAAAATGGTGTTTACCCATAAAATGGGTTTTACCCCTAAAATAAAATGGATTCAGTTATTAATGATAACTAATTACAAACGTATCCAAATATTATACAATATATGAACTCTATTAGCTTGTTAATTATAACGCCTCTCTCTCCCTAGTTATCTTTCATAATACGTTGTCTATTTTAACCTAATACAACCTTACAATTCACAAGATGGATTCTGTTCCAACGTGTACAGGCCTTCATTTCTATTGAATCGCACATAGATAACCCTTTCTCTAAAGGTAGAAGGCTGACATTTATATTTTTAAATCATTTTCTTTTTATAAACGACAACTAATATATTTCTTTTTTAATCTGAAACATGTATATTTTGTTTCCTATTTTTGTTATTTTTATTTTAAAAATTATTTTTGTTTTTAAAATTTTAAAAGAAAAAATATTTTATTTTCAAAATTATCTATTGATCCATTGCTTTAAGCTATATTTTGTATAAACAAAACATCAGAATAGATCCTTTGAATAAAATAACATAGTAAATTGTAAAAGTTTATTGACCCTAAAGCAGTAAAGCAGTAGCGCAAGCCACCCACCTCACCCCTCCCATCCGCCCATGATTCCCTCCATATACACTGCAAGAGAATAACTATAGCAATATATAAACCAATTGGAACAATGGCTATCACCAAAGATAATGACTGCATCTCCCCCAAAATCCAGTATCACACTACTTACGCAAGATACGTCTAGCAACCACCCAATAATAATTCTCCTCTGAAACAACAGACTTCTCTTTAGTCGAAGAGCTTGATGAGGAGCGGAAGAAGACATCACGGCGTACACTTATGTAAACAAGCCTTAATGGCTTTAGAGAGAGATTATGAGAGCGTTTGCAATGTGATATCACTAGTCATTTGGAAGTCATGAGTGAAAATCATTTTATGTGCAAACCTCCAAGTAATAAAAAAAAAGTTACACATATTTCAATTTTTATAGGTGATGTTCTAATATTTTTAAACATGATAAGAAATATTATCACTACTCCTCTACATCTTACTTGTTATCCTATGTATAATGTAGCTATTATTTAAGTTTATAACATTTATGAACCACTTTATACATAAATGAACATGATGAGGGTTTTTAAATAAAAAGAATGAAGTAATGTAATAAAATACAAAAGTAAGATATAAAACGCTATATTTGATTTCTATGTTTTTAGGAATATAATTAAGACAGATACTTCATATATTACTATATATTTTGATCAATATAAATATATAAAGTAACTATTATTTACCCATCCACTAGCATTAACTCATTGTGTCAAATATTCAAGTGTGTTCATCCTGTTTTTGTACCCTAATATTAAGATATTTAAAATTTTATCATTTCGACTGATATACTCCACTCGTGATTCAGTTATTCTACCTACGTATTTATATTCTTATATTCTTTCATTTCTTTAATTTATTACTCCATCATTGCAGAAATGTCTCAAACAAAGTTAGGAGCACCCAAAAGAGTTTGTCTCACAATATAGAAATAGGGCAGTTATTATATCATTCCCGTTTAAGTGGTGCGCAGTGGATGACACCTTATTCTAAGAACCCTTTGATTCAACCAACAAAGATATTGAGTAAAAATGCTATCAACATATAAGAATATGTTATGGTTTATAAAACTGTTGTTGAATAGTTTTAAAATTATAATTAGATAACGGCTCTCGTGTGTTGAGCATAATAATACCTACTTAAGGATGACTCACTTGTTAGTAAAAGCTACCCTACAATGCTAATGATTTTCAAAAAATAGGAAATGAAAACGGAAAATAATATCGAATACTATATAATAATTATAAGAATAAACAAATTAATCAAAATGAAATAAAACACGAGAATTACAATGTGCTCCTCAAATATTTTGACCGAAATACAAATATTAAGCTGGAAGTAAAGTTTTATTTTCATAGTGGTAATACCTATATTAAAATAATGATAAATATAATGAAAAGTAGAATAAGAATTATAGAATAAGAACATTTATATATTAAATAGAACATATATATATATATTAATAATAATAATGGGAAGTAATAATAATAATAAATTATAAAATAATTCCTTATTATGATGTAAAGTAATGGAGACTACATGAATAATGTACTCTGATACTGAAGATTTTAACGCCACCCCACACCTCACATTGTGCCTAAAAATTATTTCATTAAGTAATAATATTTTGCGCGAGAGAATATTGTTCAGCTCCAAATTCTCTTTTTAGAATTTCTTTATATACTTTTCAAAGTTCAGAATCGGAAAGACCTAAAGTTGTTAGTTTGTTTAGAGGTTATGGAAATTATATTATTTGTGTTTATATTTAGATATTGGAGTTTAGACCTTAACACGTAAATTAAATTTAACTACGTAACTGACATATAAAACACGATTTCATAATACAAAAGACACAGATTACATTTTATAAGCAATGTTACTCATTTATATAATATTATTTGATATTTATCTTTTTGAAACCTAAATAGCTAATCATCCTCTCATAAATCTCATAAATTAAGCTGAATTTCTGCAGGTAAAACCCCACAATGACCTAAAATAATAGTTGCGTAAAACACATTTTGAAACTACTTAATCTTATTAAATTCTACCTTGTAATTTTCTAATAATAGTTGTTGATATGGGATACATATCATATGTGTACCAAAAGTTTCCATGCGTCTAATATATATTACCATCATTATTTTGAGAATAATCCTACATTATACTCACTTTTAAGTTCTCTATGTTTTGAAATCGAATAAATATTTACTCACTGTGAGATTGATATTTTAAGTGTTTAAATTATAAGCTAAAAATCTCCATTATTTATTAAACATTTTATTTTGTCTCACTTGAGACGAGATTCCATAAATAAGTATTTTATTTAAAATAGTCGTATATATTAAATAGATTGTAGATAATGCACGTTTCTAAATTTCTGTTTTTCCTATTTGGCATTTTGAGGGGTTTAGGCTTACTAATAGGTCTGTATACTCTCTCACTTCATCTTGCTTGGATTATTTATTTTGCCTAACAAAGCGTGTTTTTATCGTACACTTCTTTATTTTGTAGAGAGATTAATTTTATTCAATCAATGGTTTTCGAGCTCTTATTTTGAATGTTTTCACCCATAGGGTAGATCAAGGAAATTCTGTGTATCTTATAAGTACAGTCACACCTCCTCTTATTATGGTCTACATATCCACTGTCTAATTGATACTACTCCGTGAAATAATGACGACCAATATCATACGCATAGTAATTTGAGTGATAGAATTTCCTACTCTGAGCGATAACCTTTGCGCAACGGAGGATGTATTCGGAACTTAGAAATCCGATTGGCGTGCGTGATAGATGGAGGTAACGACGGTCACCTATCCGTAGAGGGCGGGCCGACTTCTAGATTGGTGAGGAACTATTTCTCTATTGTGGTCAAGAGCGAACATGGTGGGATCAGACCCATTCATTTTACGAATATATCTTTGACAATATGCGCAGCACGAAGGTTGGCTGGAGGTGAGATTGTGCTTTCTGGAAGCAATTGTTGGACTCTACCTCATTTTACGTGTATTCTAAATCTAGATCGGAGTGGAATAGATATTCTTCTTAGAAGTCGTGGCGTCACTCCTACCTCAATTCGTTTTTTCCTATCTAGAGGCAGAAACAAGGGGAAAATAAGCTGACTCATCTTCACGATCATATCTCCCATCATTAGCATCTATAAACCATTTGTGAGGTATAATCATCTTTTTCACTGATATGAGTGCCATCATTTTTACACATACGTCATTCTTCCTCAGCTTCTATTTAATTTCTCATGTCCATTGTTAAGATGGTTATGGCTCCAAAAGGTCAATCGAGTGTCTTGTTTACACAAGACGATTCCTAAAAAAATCGCCACCTTGTTGGTACAATTGGGTGAGCGAGGAGGAAGACCTACGACGTAATATGAACGACTTCAAGAATAGAGATCTTCTATTTGAAAGGAGGATACTCCAATACTTAAAAGATAATTTATAAGCTCAATTATTTTAATATAAGCAAAGTACATAAAATTCATATTAATAGGAAGCTCTTTGATGTGAGAGTATAACTCAAATAACCTCAAATGTAATGTAAACTTTTATAGAAGTATTATGACTTAGTATTTGTATATATAATCATGAGTATATTACTAATATTACACAGTTGGAGTCGTAGTTTCACCCATGTCTCTAATTTTAATATACATTATTATACCGGTAGAAACATTCCAAAGAATTTTTCATTGTATTAATAAAGTTTTTATCACTTGAATTAAATTTTTATAATAGAAAGAAGTTAATTTTAATATCAATATTTAATATATATATTGCGTAGAGCTAATATATATTTTAAATCAACACACTACCGCCAACCACTCAGAGCAGAGGGCCACACGCTTAGTCAGGCAAGAGAGACTGTCGGATCTAAGTAGTACATTCGAATGAGTGACTGAGTGAAATAAGTTAAACGATTGATCCATCATTTATATATAAATTACTCCTCAGCTTAAATATTATAAATCCTAAATTATATATATAACTATATTTACATATTAATAATATCACCATATATAATTAGACATCCTAATAATATTTTAATACTAACTCAATAATAACAGCTATTTTTCTAATCTATATACCAGGGTTTTTTCAATCTTATATATCTAATTTACGTTATTTAAACAAAATTCATTTTTAACTTTTCATTAAAGAAGTTATTTCATCCATATATCTACTATTATATCATATTATTTTACTTTATAAAAACTAATAAAAATACTAAAAATATCGACTCGTTATTCACTTATTCTTTTTTTATTATTATTATTATTTCTTTTAAGGAATATCAAGTGTAAGTTTTGGTATTAATTACAAATTTTTTATTAAACTATGTTATATTATATATATATAATAATTAATAATCAAATAAATCCACTTAGTTCATATTAAAATAAATATTATAATTTCCTCAAAAGTCGATATTTACACAGATTTATTTTAAAACAATATGTGTATCCTTTCCAATTAGTATTAATTAAGAGATTAATTAGATTAAGAAAAATTAATTTCAAATTTTTTTTACTATTTAACAAAATAAAATATTTTTAATAGCAGTTCATTAATAGTCAAGTATTAAAATTTAACTCGCTTAATTAGATACTGACTATAGTTAGAAATGAGATGCCATAGTATTAGTTACTAATAATCATCTTCACAATCACCTATAAACAGCCTAGAGACCATATAAAATCACTCTTGTCTGCGTGTGTAACATATGCCATCATTCTCCTCTCCAGATGAACATCCCGACAGATGCATTCTCAAATTGCTATCGCTTCTCTCACACTGTGACATGTTCTATACGGCGGATAGGCTCATCAAAATAAAACCTATCGCGTCCTCTAGCTAATCATCATCAAATAACGTCGCTCATGGTCTTGTATATGCTATGTTGGTAAGGTACCCTTCACGCTGAGGCACTTCTATTCGCGATGGAGTCTACCCGCGAACTATAGCTTTGTGATAAGTGTTATTTGTGGTCACGTAAGCGTGGGAAAATATATATAATACTCACACTGTTATTAAATAAATGCACCGACAAAGGTAGGGATATAACAAAAATTACCCAACTCAAGTATCTGTGCGATATATCATGGCCTTTCCAACAGATCAGTCACATTGGACCTAATGCTTTCAGTCTCACTCTTTTATAACGATCTACATACTTATTTTGCTTCCTTCTTTGCTTTTTTGCCTCCACTAACCACATCAATTAATTACTAACGATCAGCGCTATTCATTCAAATAGTGATCTCCAACCTAGACATTATTCGCGGGGACCGAGATATATATTATTTGAATACTAAAATTTGTATAAGGTGACCTATTATTATTAGTGAATCATTATATATTCAATTATTATGTTCATCCATCCATTCTTCTCTATTCATGACCATGTAATACTACCTACACTCTTACTCAGCTACAGTCCAGCAATGGTCCCAAAGTATACATCTGAGTCTATGCCTCAGACCAGAGTGTATCTCTCTCAGTAGTCAAGAACTCCTTGTATCTCGTATATAACCTTTTTTTAAAGTGCGACTCGATATACATTCCTAATAATTGCTAATAAGTCGAAACATTAAGATTTTGATCTGACAATAATCAAGGGATCCATTCTCCCTCAGTTTGTGCACCATCCTCGAAGCTCCTATACCTCATGAGTTGTGAAAAAATAAAGGTATAAAAAGTCAGAATTTCTGGTAAAGTTTACCTAATACTAGTAAAAAATAAAACTTCTGTCATATATATATCAGTTATAATACCATTACATTTTTTATCAAGGAGAAAAGTTAATGTAATAAACCAGATATCAGTACTATCAATTAATAACAGCGCTTCTTCAGATTTCACGAAAGCACACATAAAAAGTTGCAATTAAGCGTGTTTTAATTCTTCCTATTTTATTCCATAAGTATATCTTAGCATTTACATAAATGGCTCCCACTAACAAATAAAAAAAGAATCTGAAAAAAATTAATGTAGAAGGTCAACAAACTGTGAAAGGGTTGTGAATTAGTTAAAGGAATAAAAAAAGACACTAAGACCTTCTTCACAGCTATGAAACATGCTCTACACATCTAACCCGGAAAAGCCAGTATTGCAGTTTTTGAAAAATTCCTTTAGAAAAAATTAAGGAGTACACCAATAGTTTTCCTTAGTAAAAAAGTTACAACCAACTTCACATACTGTAACCCAACGCTATACTACACCCATATATCAACCGCGCTCCACAGAGTACCCTTTCGAAACAAAATCCTCGTCTAAACATCTGACACTTCAATTTGACTAAAGCGCGTGTGAACTTTGTATATAATTTTACGAAACATGAGAAAAGTTTATAAAAATGATATCAGTTCACCCTACATTGTAATGATACAAGGCTCAAACACAAGAGTTGTTACAGTTCACCTTCCTACAAATAAGGTTCAGGGAAGTTGAACCAATCTAACCACTTATGAAAGAGTATTCTTAACATATTACTCCATCCTAGCTAATCTTTTTTCAGTCATTATGTAATAGATGTAATTAAAGCTTTATTATTATATTGTATCCGTAGAAGGAAAAGCGATTAAATATGTAGTTATGACATTTCCCATCCTTAAGCCTCTACTACTAGTAAACTTTACTCGCTTCACATGCATAGTACACTCCCCGATAATACGCGATAAATATAAGAACGAGGGATAGATACTTAATTACATTAATAGAGAATACTTATCTTATTTCAATTTATATAGACTCTCATTCGCCCTTCATATCTAGTTATGCGCATTCAATAGAACTATTGATCGGTAAATATCCCAATACTTCCAGAATCTTTCAATGTATTCAACATAGTGATATACAATCACGTACCAATATTATTCAACTATCCTACTGATAAGGACATAAAGTTATTATTCTTCATCATCTATCAAACCATCTTAAGTACACTAACCCCATCCAATTGATGGATCATCACCTTACTCGTATTCCTTATACATGTATAGTTTTAACACCTAGGACAGACATTATACGTATTCCCTCCACACCTAAACTTCATTTTTCAGCGACGAAAATATTCTTTAAGAAAGTATTTAACTAGATATTACATTCATGTGATTTAAGATGTTAACAATAAAGTTATATATCCATAATCTTTAATAGTTCGTCCTGATTATAATTGCATTTAAGTTAATTAGAATGTATCTATTACTAGAACAAAAAACAATATATATTAAATTACCAATATAGTGGCTATTTTTAATATTCGAAGTGATATGTAATATGTGGAGACACAACTATTCACTTTTTATTGTCAGCGCGTAACATATCACTCGATATATCTATGTCTAGAGTATCAATATATAAATTATATTAATATATACCTTCTACTACTTACCATATTTAAGCTCCTTTCTACTAATATCTAATTACTCTAATATTAAAATTCATTTTGGTTAAATAATATCACCGTCTCTTTCATTATTTTCTTTTTAAATTGTATCATTAGTATAATAATTTTGCAACCGGATAAGATTGAGAAAGACTGACAGATCTGTCTATAATGATTTCTTAGAACAGTTCTTATAAGTTTTTCTTAGAACTTTGTCTTTGGGTAAATAATTGTCTTAATAAATAACTCTCTTGAACTTATAAATTATTTTGTGAATAATTTTAAAGAAAAATTTTAAATATTATAAAGACAGTTAGTACTGCATATAACATAAAATTTGGTTCACAACTATTTGCTCATTGATACGAATAATGATAGATGCAAACGATTCATAATTTACTAGTCTATCAACACCTTCTATCTCCAAGATACAAGAGAAACCAATTATTAACGTAAAGATTAAATTGAATCAATAGAGACAAATAAATTAAAACAATTTATTTTTCATGAAAATATACTTTCTACATATTTTTATTCTACGATCAGAATAACTTCTTTACGAAATGGTCCATCACAGCCATGACTTATGATAACGATACCTTTTACCTTAGCGAAAGTTTACTCTCTAACATTTAAACAAACATCCTTTTTTCAGCGCGAGAAAAAAGTTTCCATCTTCTTGTCATAGACATCTGGACCCAAATATCTATCCTATTTATCATTGAGATAAAACTTTAAGACACAACAACGTGATTTATGAAGTGTATTGCCCATGGACAGGACAAATTTTAAGAAGCTAATCTAAAATACTGATTCTATGATTTTCCTTCTCATAAATTCATTAAATTAATTTATTTTAACAATTTAGAATAATTTTCGCTCCTTTAATTTACTTGATCACAAATCTTAACTACCAAACACTTGTCGTTAGGTACTCAACACACATATATCAAAGTAACAAAGAAACAACAATATCGAATCTATAGTATATAATAATCTACAAATAGTAGTCAATTTAGTTCTACACCAAGATCTTGGCCTTCAGCTGTCTTCCGTCAACTCTAACATAACATTAACTTATGTGGACAATACTGGGAATTAGTATATATATATTTTTCACAAGTAATGCGTATCACACAATGGAGATAACAAGATCAACCCACCAAACGAATTACACCACTCTCATATCTATGTCTTTCCCGACTCCTTAATTAGAGATCTCAATAGGAGATGATCTCGGAATAGAAACAATATTTTTCACTAAGGAAAATTCCTTAAGAACTCAGATCTGTGAGTGAATAACGAGGATCTCTGATCGAATTTTACTATAGTAGGTGACCCTCAATTATAAGTTTACTTCAAAATCTATAAATAGTACTTTATAAACCTATGTGATTGCTTCTCTCTGTGTCACACAAGAAGAAATACCAATATTACTCATGAATTTGCTATTCCCAATTCACCTGCTTCCAATTTACAATAGGGTATGAGATTACTTACATTACTCAATATTCAACAATTCGTTCCTTTCCACCTTAGAGAATGGCAACAAAGAGCATCAATTTTAGCTTACAATTCTTCCTAGCCTTCCTCACTGACGATATGTAACTAGTTATCCTCTGACCATTCTCTCCAAATACTCTTTCTCATGTATCATTTAATCTCAACCTTCTCGTCCCTATTCCTTGCATTTGAAATCTACTATAAAACAATCTAGATAAAGTATATAAAGTATTTGGTGAATAAGATATATAACATGAAAGATGAAAACTTACTCCTCACAACTAGTATGGAATTGTTTTATAGACATGACAAGGTGTTTATTTAAAATTATATATTATATTTGAGTATTATTTGCTTTGTGGAAATGAATTACTCCAATTAAAATATTCTTTATATATATATAGAAACTATATTCAAACTCAATTGAACGATGTCCAAAATTTTGAGTTAACCCATATGGTTTCGATGGACTTTACTAGATAGGTACGGGGTATTTTACAGATTTATATATATATACCCATCAATAAGAATTATAAGAATAATAATTATCATCTCACTTCCCCTTCCGTAAAGATTTATAGTTATGCTGATGATCTAACAACATATGAACAACTCAGCAATATTTGAACATACAGATCAAAATTTTGAAGAAATGAAAAGCAGCAATATAATTATCCACAAATTTAACTATGTTTTATTTTAAAAGTCTTTATGAAAAAAACTTTATTTCATAGTCTTTGATAAAACTTGTTTTTATTTTTAAAAGCTATGTGAGAAAAAGAGTTAAATACATAATTAATGTCTTTGATAAAAACATCTCTTTATAAAGAAGAGGAAAATACAATTTTAAAACAAGATTTACATTTAAGGATAATTTTATATGTAATTAAATAATAATAATTTAAATTTTACTATACAGAAAAGATAAGTTCCATTTTTTATCAAAAGAAATACTTAATTCAAATTCATTGACGTAGATGAGTTCAGTTAGCAGATGATGATGTTATTTGTATAGAGATATCATTACTCTTAAGTATACCAGAAAATAAGTCTGATGGTACTGAAAGTTATTGGTTTATTTTCATCAACTTAATACTAAATTTGCCTTAGAACACCTCGTACTTCACGCTGGCATGACCATATCTACACTAATGATAAAGAAAGTAGAGACAAAAAAATGGGAATTACTCACCTTCCTGCGATAAACTCACATGAAGTGGGTCTAGGAGTCAATTCAATATGACCTCATCTCAACAAAAAGTGAATTTGTGCTTGTAATTTACATTAAGATTTCACAAACAATAAAAACATTCGAAAGCAGAAAACTAGTTAATTCAATGCTCAATTTTCATTGATTTTAAAGTAAAGTCATCCCTCTAATATAATTATTCTCCATCGTTTTTCTTAATTCAAATATTTACAGAATATATTACAGAAAATGTCTAAAACTAAGAAAAATACTTCATTAAAAAAACACAATGTTGATACATTTATTTATCCTGCTATGAATCAAGATGATAGATTCCATTCAAAAAAGGGTCATGAGGGATGAATTATATATACTTAATAAAAAATATATAAAATTTAAATTTTTCCAATTATATTTTTTAAAAAGTTTAATATTAGCTATGGCGCACAAATAATTAATTGAAGAAGTGAGTCTACTCCATCTACTTCAATAAATGTCCCACGAATACCACGAATAAAAACTGACATATGCCGTTAAATTAAAATATATATTAATTAAAAGGTAATTCAATGTCTCATAATATCTCCAAGCAGGAATATAAGAAAAGCAGTATCATTTTATAACTATCATTTTTGCAATGTAAATAATATAAACTTTAAAACTTTTATTCCAACATGCCTTTATACAGTTTTAAAATAAAAAGAAAAATAATCCCAACCAAAAGAAAGATGGTTTAATACAATATTTTGATAGTATAGGGAACACTTTTGGAATCTACTTATACTAAATACAGGGCCCCTCTCTCTCAGAAAACCTAGGTGGAAGAAGAGTACGGATTTCAAAAATTTAAAAAGTTTTTCCAACACATGCGGAGCGAGTATTTATTATAATGTAACTTGAAAAGGATACTAAATAAAGATATAATTTTATCTAGTTCAAGTTATACAGATAATCTCCTTGATAAGAAAGAATAATAGGTAATGTGCATTAGAATTTATATATTCAAATAAGTCGTTCCACTATACCTTGCTGCTATAGTCACGAACACGGCTGGATTTCCCAGTAATTTTATTGGATATCTAATTTCCATAAGCATGACGTGCTTGACATGTCGCAATTGTCTTTGATTTAATTTCTAATTAGCTACTGTGGTTTTGTAATTGAGATTTATTTAAATTCCTTATAACTTAACATTTTTTTTATTTAATAAAAAACATAATGACTACCTGGAAATAATATGAAACATTATAGCTAGTTCAGTGATAGATGAAAATTCCTAGTTCTAGGGGACTCGGGTTATAGGATTTGCAATATGCTTTTGAACTGGATTTGTTTTCTAACTGACGCCATTTTGAAAGAAATAATTTGAATTATCAGTCTTTTCTGAAATTAAAAAGACTTGAAAAAATAGAATTTATTATTCATTTAAGCTGATGAACCCAAACTTAGTCATTAGTTGGGAAGAAAAACTATATATGGAAAAAAGAAAAATGTTGGATAGAAGGATGGGATTGTATACTCTTTATTCCTCCTCAAATTTTCATTTTTATTGTTCCGGCTAATTTATTGTCGGCAACTAATGAAACCAGCTAAGAGTTAGAAAACTTACAATTGTCTCAATATTCAGTTTCAGAAGATATTAAGAATAAATACACAAAGATTTTTATATCTTATCAGTAATGATAAACTATTATTAGTGTCTACACGTAGATCTTTACTCAGAGAAAATAGACATCGTGAAATATCACTGAGGGTTATTCTATGGACTGTAATAGAGCCAGGAAATATTTTTTATGTAATAGCATTTGCTCTCAGTCTTAATAGATGGATCGAATATAAAAGGCTTTAAGAGCGGTTATGAAGAATGCTCGGAAGGAACATAATATTTCTTTCATATCAATATCTAAGTAATGAATCACACTACTCACAGATCTCACAGAAAATGAAAAAACTTAATCTTTTGCATACAGATAAATTTTATTACACAGAAATTTTGCCAATAATTTTGTTCTTTCTATATCGATAGGTGTCACAAGGAGATGTGTTACCACTTATATTGATGAAACACTGAATAAAGTATTTCTAATGTTACTCTCCACTTCGTATAATATATAAAATATTAATATAAAATAAGTTTAATAGTGCTTTTACAAGATACTCTCTAATAAATACTTTCACTTACAATTTTTAAAAATTGACAATTCCGCTCTCCAAAATACATAAGAACTATGATAAGAATAGAGACAGTATATTACATCAGTATTTAGGGCCATTTATCAAAATATCATAATTATTACTTTATCCCAGTGATAAGAAGTATCTAGAATAGAAAACAAACAACAACATACCAGACACTCTTAAAACTCCACACGAAAATGAATATAATTAAGACATTTTTGGAGTGCGGAAATATCTCTCTAAGAAGCAGTATAGAAAAATCTACATCACAAGGGTATATATATGAAAGAGATATGAGATCCCCAAACTTGCGGATGTCGAAACGTGTCCTCAATTTAACGTAATAGCAGGTCTTATTCTCCTCAAGCTATTGCTTTGTGCTATTATTAGGAATTACAATTCTTGTAATTATATATAATATGCGTGTGCAAGAAGAGTACCATTCAATTAAGCAGTAGTTATATTTACACAATTTGTATCAAATTTGTTAATCAACGTAGGACTCCTTTGACTACCGAAAAATCACGGGAGCACCCTCTCTTTACCTACTTTAATTGTTTAGATCAATGGACAATCTGAACTTAAATGGTAAATAAAAGCCACAAACAGACCTTAACCTATCGACTGCACATTAAGAAAAGTCATATTGGCGAACAACAGAAGACTAGGTGAATATTATTATAAAAGTGGAGGGAACATCTAAACCGAGCAAAACATATCTTCTAGAGGCATTCACCGGCTAAGTTATTAGTATACCAAACACAGAAGGAGAAGTTAGTTTATAAGGTCTCACCAACAGCTTGTCGTATAATTTAGAGTGACCGGAAACACCCAGATAAATCTAATTATTCACATGTTTTCGATTGAATCTTGTTTACAAGACACATCAAACAACAATGGACTTCTTAAATTTCGAGGGCCAACACTCATTTGTAGGAAAAGGTATGAATTCAAAATAAGATTTTGGTAATTAATTATTTCATTAACTTGATAATAGTTATATACTAGAATGTTGGTATTTTCGTCTTGTAAGATATATATAGGAGAAACGGGAATCACACGCGGTCATTACAAATTTCACCGGTTTGCATAGGGAAGTATGATCATTAGAAACCCTTCAGAGGGAAAATTGGTGAAGGTTTTTTAGCATGTAAGAATTTATAGCAAGAGAATTAAAAAATATCGTTTGGTTTTTCATACCTCTTTATTGAGAACTACACGTAATTCAACTCCGTTTTCTTATAGTACTTAATAATACTAGGTATTTATATATAGGCAACAAATGGAAACATAAAACATAGGTTAAGAGGAGATATATTAGTTACAATGACATGAAATCTTTCAATTTTATGTTTAAGATAAAGTCCTCTTTAGGGGCATCTGTCATATTATGTACCTAGGTTAGGTTTTTATTTAGAATAATACTTTTCAGTTGAAAAAGAAGATTTTAAATAAAAAATTTTAAGTCTGAAAAAAGATAGTTTGAGCGTAGAAAGTTTCTTCACTACGAAATATAATAGCTCATTGAGTAATCGAGTTAATAAGACGAAGAATGCGGAATTTACTCGTGGACTCTTTCAGCCCAATCGTTCGTCCGCTCCCTCAATACCTAATTGCAAGAATTGGAGATCAATAAAAGAGTGTGGCTAAACACCTGTGTTTTTCCTCATTCCATCCACATGGAAAAATAAATGTGTTCATTATTGAAAATAGGATAATATATGAGAGACTAAAATATACTGGTGCTACGTTTTACAAATTAGACCTCAAAAAAATAAATGACCATAATGTTGCAAGAACCTAGTGGAACAGGAGAGATTAATCGTGTATAAATTTACGTTCAAATCTCGAGACACTGATATGAACAAAAAATAAAACCGTTTCAAACCCTTCAAAATAGTGTTAGTTTCGAAGAGAATATTAGGACGAGAGGAATTCTAAACATAACTAACACCAGTATGTGTTGTATATTACAGTGTGGTGCTTGAGTGGAGAACGCGTTCTTCTTCATTAGGACATTTAGATAAATTGTTAGTTAATTTGTAAACATTTGTGTTCTCAGATCGATTAGTACAATTTGGAAAATTAGGAAAATATGAAACTTCAATTAATTCAAATAATTAACAGAAATAAATTAATTAAAAAATAATATCTTCTATCAAAAGATGGGTATCATTTAAAATAATATATAGTTTATATGAAAAACAAAATTAAATAAACTACTATATTATATGTTCATATTTTCCATACAGAAAACACACATTAAAAACATTATCTCTCTCATAACAAAAATTTATAAATATTTGTGAAATTTAACATAGAATATTATATTTTACACCTTATTTATGTAATAAAAAATGGTGGTGAAAAAACATTACAT